>OOFE01021737.1:9279-27078 GCA_900323365.1 Monocentris japonica | reverse complement strand
AAACAAGAGATGGGGAATGATGCAAATCTGAAGCAGACAGAATGCCCGCAGACAAAAACATACTGTGCCAGGGCGATACCACCACTTCCAAGATGGCTGCTGCTAAAGGCATCCTCTATGGGACCAACCTAGAGACCCGTCGCTCTACCTCCGCAGTGGGTGACACACAAACACACTTTCTGACAACTCTTTCATGTCCCTCTATCATTAATAAGAGAGTGGATTAAAAAAAAACTCAGGACAGTATTAATTTTAATAATTTGAATTTGGATATGGTAAAGATTGAGCCTGAGAATGATGGTTATGGGTTAGTACAAAGATATTGATCAGAGATATCTAGTGACACCCAGTGGTCACAATTAAAGATGTTATCATTATAAGATCACAGCACAGCCTTACTGTTTGAAAGGAAAGTCCATAAACTGTGCTGAATTTTCAAGAGCAAGGTAAAGCTACAGTTGGTGACTCCTGCTCGAGATCTTAATACTGAATCATATCGGTTCTTTTGGCAAGACTGTCACATTACAAGGGATATAATTATTTTACTATAGTCTTTGGCCTGTAACCGGCTGTTGAATTTTATCCCTTGGCCCTCGACGACAAACATTTTGTCTGTTTTATATGATATCATACTGTACTAATCCCCAGGTCATTTAAGATAATATCGTTTATAAATAAGGGACAAATAAACAGAAATGAGCTACTATTTACACTCAAATCCTCCCAGTTCTGGTCTGTTACATGAGATGAAGTCAACTATAAACCAAGGCGTTATCTCTGTTGTGACATCACAAACAAGGCTTCTTCATGCCTCTAACTTTTACCTGTCTATGATTTGAATGTTTGTGTAACAGATATAGAGAGATAGAAACAGAGAAAGAGAGAGAGAGAGAGAGAGGAACAGCAGGTGTGAAAGAACGTAGAGCTTTGCTGAGAGTTGACTTTCCATTGTGGCCCCTTGTGCTTTGATCTTATCACTTTCCCACGCTGTAACACTCCTGTTTTACCCCTGTTTTGGTTAACCTGCTCTGTCCCTTACACACACAGAGTCAAAACTGTAAATGAGTTTTATTGGGATGACATGTTGTTTGTGGCCCTCAGCATTTAACTGACATTAGAGAGGTAAATATTTACTTTCCATCAGTCTGCATGTTCTGTTGTCTTAGCTCTTGATGCTGATTTTACTTTGTGGATCTACTGTGCACTGCAGGCTATTTTGCCTATGTGCTATTTGCCTATGTGAAAAGTACACAGAAAAAGAACCTAAAGATGTTCGAAAGTAACACACACACACACACACACACACACACACAAGCTGCCAGAGAAAAGCTGAATTATGGCTCAGATTCTGAATAGGTTGTACATCTACAAGAATCTCAAACTCTATTGAAGGGATGCATCACCGTTCTTCCACAAGAACTTCTGTGTTTTGCTGATATGATGACAATGACAGCCAATGATTTATATTGTTACCATGCTCATCGAACCATTCAGTGGCCAATGACAGCTTAGAAGAGACCACTCAATGGAGACAGATTGTTGTTTTTGTATTTAGGCTTACTGAGTGGATCCAAACCACGCCACGAAAACACATTCCACCCTCTATTCATTCATTTCTTTGCCTCATTTAGTCAGGTGCTTTTTTTCCTGCTAGTTACCAGTAGGTTGTTGCTTCATTGGCTATGGGAACAGTAACTGATCAGCCCTCTCACACCTGTCCAGTATTGTGTGTGTGTGTGTGTGTGTGTGTGTTGTTCTCCAGACCTCCTCATGGTGTTTTGATGTTATCAGGGTTGGGGAAATGTGTGATAAATGACTTCTCATGCTTACCTCAGCTGAAGCCCTTATACAAAGCAGCTGATCCGGGCCCTCAGGGATCCAACAAGCCAAACAGCCTGCCTCACCAACGGCACTGATCAGCTAGTGGGCTTGGCTGCAAGCTATGTTAACTTTTACAGCACAGTCCTTCACTTTTCCGCAAATTCAGGTAAAAGAATTAGAGAGAGAGAGAGAGAGAGAGCAGGGGGTCCTTGGGACTTACCCAGTTGACAGCTCCTGTCTCTGCCTGTAACGACTTATTTATTCAGGGATAATTAATCAGGCACAGTTTTCTGGCGGTATGATTAATGCGCTTTGTCATCCTGCTGCAGCGGTGAAAATACAGTAGCCTACGATGCCACTCCTCGGGCAGCATGTGATGTCCTATCTGAGGCAGTCACAGTCTTCACATGCAAAACGAAAACTTTCTTTTATCTTGTGACAGGATGCTGAAAGAACAGCCATGTTGAAAGTTTAGCCTGATATATGGCTGCTCTTTTCCCCCATGAAAATTCACTGTAATGCTCCTTACAATAGTCCTCTATTGATTAATACCGTGTCTGTTGTACTCGATAGAGAGTTTTTAGTGAGTTTGTCCTACCTTTAGGGTATTTATATATCCTATTGTAGCCCTAGAATACTCCTGTAGGGACTCAGTGTCTGTGGTAGGCAAAAGTGTAAATTTATAGTGATTTTATTGTATTTAATGGTATTTCTATCCCCCATTGTATCATTAGAATATTCCTGTATGATTTTATATTTAGTTTATAGTTTTGTTGTGATATTTTGTTGTGATAGCTCTTTTGTAAAGTGTCCCTCACATAAAGGTTAGCCTTGTTCTTTGTTCCTACAGTATAACAACTTTGGTATCTGCTGATTTCCATGATGGACATTTTCTACAGTACAGCTTGCACTTCTTTCTGAACTGATAGTTCACAGACTACAGGCGGAAGTTTGCCATTGCGGCACTTCCTGTGGCCATGCTGGTCTTATGATGCCACCTTGTGATCTTGTTTATTACTACACCTACAGGGAAAATCAACTCTTTGCACATATTATCTTTGTTTATATTTATAAAAGCATGGTGTTTTTTTACTGTTATAATGAAACGAATCTAACTGGCTCATATATAGTTTACACAGATTACATTGATTACAGTGATTACATTGCAAAAAAACTAAAGCCAGGTTAAATGACAGGGTAATCTAGGAAAAGAATTATAGTAATTCTATAGAAAAAGGCAAATGGATATCATGCAAATATCACAGCAAAACAATATTTCCCTAAAGGAATATTATATAGATAATATAGTGATACTACAGGAGATGAAAATATCATAGTACCATAAGGCCACTATAAACTTCCACAGACACAGTCTTAAGTCCCTAAAGGAATGGTATAGTGATGTTTTATTAGGGTGGAGTGTAGCACCATCTGTTGTTCAAAGACCGCCCCTACAGCGTGCAGGATTTGAGGTCATGCTTGATGGATTGACTTTTTTGTCAGAAGTCTAGCTCCAATAACGGAACGAAGGTTACATGACAGGTAATCAAGTTGATTGTTATTAAAGTGTAATGGAAAGGTTGCAAGGAGATTACTTTCCATCAGGAAGCCCTCACCTTCTGTAATACTTCCAAACTGAACCAACAATGCTGTTGGCCAACAATACTCTGAAACCCAGGTGGGCCAGCCAGGCTGTAAGATCAAATAAGCATACAGAACACCATAGTCACTGCAGGTCCTTAGTCTACACTTTATTAATACAAAAGCGTTGCATTCTTACACACATTACAGTCAATAACATCATAGCACAGTTTAGTCTCCCAGGATGTTCTGCTCAGTTTAGTTGTCTTCTACGTTCTTTGGCTGAAGAAGAAAGAAAAAACAGAAAGGGGTTGTCACTTTATTTAATTAGAATTATAGCTCTGGATCATTTTTCATTTTGTCTCATTTTGGCTTCAACTGTAAAAGACTAACATGACAGGGGTTTTACCACATGGTAAAACTGGTACGTGTTATGTGGAAGTCAGAGCCATCAATTTGACCTTTTTGAACCGTTTTATATGTGTGTGTCCCATGACAGCCAGCAGAAGTCATGTTTTAATTCCTATTGGCAAACCACTGTAGGAAATGGTAGCTTCTACATTGATATCCCCATTTCAGTTCAGCTGATTGAAATAGGCTCCCTCACCTTGGATTTGCCACAGTTGGCGATCTTGTTGCCTTTAGAGGAAAAAGAGATGGAGTGATTAGTGCTATTCTATATCCACTCAACAAGTCGGTCCTGATAATAACAGCCGTTGAAAGGGAGGTGTGAGATGGGAGCAAGAGATACCTTTCAGTCCGCTCGACTCAATGGAAATGTTTTTTATCATGATTATCATTATTCACGTGCACCTTTCTGCGCATTCAACCAGTCTGCACTACAACATATGGTAGAGGCTCGACCACATGCTTCACATGCACACATGCACACAACCTCGCGCACCTCTGCTGTTTTGTTCCTCTCAGCCTCTCTGTCTCTGTTGCTGTTTCTCACACTGGCTCTTCAAAACGCACACACACACACACACAGACACACACACACACACACACACACACATATACACACAGCCATGCAGGATGTGGCTGTGGACTTACCAGCCAGCAGGATGACGGACAGGAACACGATGACCCCAGCGAAGACCAAACCTCCAACACGCAGTGTGTAGTAGTCTGCAGGTTACACACACAGGACATACCCACCACACCACCACTGTCACCCATGGCAACTGTATTCTCTCTCTCTCTCTCTCTCTCTCTCTCTCTCTGTCTCTCGCTCACTCACTTTTCCTTACTCATTTATTCTCTCTCACTTTTTTTTTTCTATGATTTGGCTCTTATTAGTCCTCTATTTTTGTAGTCTGACACAGACTGACTACACAAAGACTATAATCATTGTCTCTCTTTTTTTCTCTCTGTGCACCTCCCCACCCTCTTTGCCATTCTAACTTTTAGCTGTGCTGGTCTCTGTCTTTCTTTTGTATTTGTATTTTTACAGAATATCTATTTATTCTATGTGCACTTTCTATATCATTTTCCTTTCTGAGCATTGATAGAGGTGAAAGTTAAGTTAAACTTCATTCAAGCAGTTGCACTTCTACATTGTAGTCACTTACCATATACAAAGTCTGCGTCAAGGTCAATATTACCTGGGGAGAAACACAGGAGAGAGGTAGAAACCCACCAGAAAACCTCAGGTGTAAAAATGAAAGTTTAGGAGACATCTACAAAAATTAAAGAATTATCTTGTACATACAGACCTCTATGGTGCATATGTCTGATATTTACAGCTGTTTTTTTATTGTTGAAATACAGTATGTAATAATATATTTACTGCTAAAACTGGGCAAAACACAGCCAATAATATCTGGGCGATATGAAAGTATAGACGCAATGTTTAAAAGACGTCTAGAGCAGTCTCAGGCCAGCTCACACACACTATTTTTCCTTTTCTGTGTTCACAGGAGGTAGGTGCTCATGGAGACCATAATGGCTAAGATGTCACCGTTTAAACAACATTTACACCAATAAACAGTGGTTTTAGTTTAGTTTTAAGTGTGGCACCTATTCTTACCATGCTTACCCTGCTTAAATGATATGACTGAATGATTCCCTTTCTAAGTCTATGGAAATTAAGAAAGTAGGTCATAATCAATGTTGGCTGAATCCCTGTAGATGTGTTTCACTCAGACAGCATGCTATTTCAGGGAGGTTTGCGAGAATGGTGGCAGGTTGATCATCAGATTTACAATTATAAGGCAATGCAGAAGTTATGATTGCACTTTGATAATTTAATACCATCTTGATCCTCCATGAAACTCTCTTCTTGCTTTCCTCCCGCCACAGGAGGACTTGAACCCAGCATTCTCAAATCATCAGGCAGTCTCCCTACTCACTATGCCAGCCTGCTGTCAAACCGCAGCATATATAGTCAAGATCACACCTAGCAATACATTCAGTGAACATGCTAGGCTGTGGCAAAATGCTGAAAATACGTTTGGGAGCACTGAGAGGCTCCATGACCCCCCACAGTTTTTGTCCTTTCTCCAGCTAACAGAGGACACTCGACATGGCCTATATTAAGCCACATGTTGCTGTTCATCATTGCCTGGCAATGCCTAAGGTACTCTAGATAAACAATTAATCAGTCAACCTTGCTTTAACCTGGTGCATGATTTCTATGTTGTTGTTCTGTTACTCTGACTGAATATACTAATGTTCAGTGAAATATTACATCAATCAAATAGTTTCATGTCAAAACTGCTCTTCCATTCTCCTGTTTGTAGATAGTTAGAAATTGAGCTGCTGTATGACTTACCTCCAGCAGAAGACATGTTGCCTCGTCTGTTTGTGCTTGTGTGTTCACTGACAAAACTGGAGGGAAATGAGTAACAAAAATAAACCAGAGGTTTATGATAACAGCAGCTTCCAGTTGGTGATGCATTTAAAGTCTGCTGCTTTTCGTTAATTCTTGTTTGTTTTTCTTTGGCAGGCGCTTCCTGTTTACATCAGTGATATAACGATAAGAAAAGTATTCGCCATCAGGTCTGGCATCTGAAAAACATTGTTTGCTGGATAAAAGAATTGCGTGGATTTGGTTTCAATAATCTCTCCATTTTAATAAAGTAGGAGACTTGTTTGAATTGGCTTATTCAGTTTAGATGAGAGGTAGTTGAAAGGCTAGGAAACTTTATATGTCCTGACAAATTGCTTCATTGGCTTCCCCACTGCAGCCTTAACAGCAAACTGATTGCCTTGATCTCCACTGAGAACCTTTAGAGGCTAATGGAGATATTGATCCTCTTTCTCCCACCGGTTTCTCTCCATCTTTTACACACCTACACACACACAAATAGACACTCACACATACACACACCATCACAAGTCACAAGTACACACATATACACACACACACACATGCATATACGTGCAAACACATATGCTTTCACAAGCTTCTCTTTTGATCTAAATCTCCTGACCTGTAATCATTAACCATCACAGATTAACAGACTAAAAATGTCCTGTCTCCATTTTGTTCAGGCATGTCAGTGTGAGTTGTGGAGTTATGTGCTCTCATCCATTATGTGTCTGGACTTTTACACTGCACCACTGAGCATAAAGGCACGCCAGACTGAAAAGACAGTTACTCATTAATATATTACAACTTCAATATTCATTAACCTTGAATGTTCTGTAGTCCGATATCGGATATAGATCGGGCCAGAGTACCTGTGATGAAGCCTGCCTAATAGCGTGGAACATCTTGCCAGATATAACCATACGGCCCCAGAACTGCAATGCCTTACCATTATTAAATTTTTTTCCATGGGATGACAATTAATTTGAACTTGGCAACAGAGTGCACTGCCTGTCCTCTAAGCATGCCCTCTAAAGCCACATTAATTGGGCCCCTTGTGCTTTGTATTTTTTTCCTTACTAAATAGTGGAGCAACCTGATTAGAAAAAGTATTGTTTTTTCATTTCCAGAATGGCAATAATTAATCTTGAAGACAGAACTAAGACTTCTAACTAAGCATAACAAACTGCAGTTCACTCATTTAATATGCTTTAACACTGTATTGAACTCAGACCTGTAATAACTCAGTGAAAGTTCATATGAATTGTGAAGCATCTGAAGGGTTAACAAGTAATTGATTCCATGATTGGCCTCTTTATTTATTGTTAGTTTAGGAAATCAAGGCGTAACTCACCTGAGCTGCTAGAGACTCTCTGTTGTAGGTCCTCTCAGGTGAGTGTGTGTTTGTGTGTGACCCTGTCTGCGTCAGGGGAAGGTGCAGACCAGACCAAACTCCTACCCCACAGATCCACCCCCTTTCACACACACAGATACACACACACACACAAACCACTTCGCCACCCCCGACAGCCATATTTCAGTCCAGCCCCTTCTCACTTCCGTACTCCTCCTACATTTATGGTCTCATAAAATTTGGACTTTCATGCCAATAAAGAGTAGATGTAGTAACCTTTGGAATCATTGAGGAAAGGAAAGCATATTATTGGAGGTTGTGCCTATTGAAGAACCCATTTTCTGACACACTTTTATAGCCCCAAGTAGCACCGTACAACCTTGATTGACATTGAATTAGAAATTAGCAGATTGATGTTGGAAGGTTCCTTGTGAAATCTGATTGTCTAGGCCAACATGTTTAAGCTCAAGAGAACACCTCAAGAAAATCCTACCATGAGATTTACACAAAACAATGGTATTCACCTAAAGAACACAATGCACACATTATACTCTGTGTTTCAGACATACTTTTATTTCTTATGCCAAAAGCACAAACTGTCGCTACACAACAAAGCCTCATGCGTAGAATGAACATAGCATTTACTTACAGATGTTATCTTTAAAACAGTGATACTCAGAATTAGACTCTGTGTTAGTGAATGCCTGACCTGACATACGATTCACAAGAACGACTGTTCATCTCTGTATGATTTGGCTTATATTAGGCTACTATTACTGTAGTCTGGCACATAAAAACTCTGAGTTTTAATCTCTTGTCTCTCTCTCTCTCTCTCTCTCTCTCTCACTCCCTCTCAAACCCAACACACACATACTCGTAAATTTACTGCATGCACGGCCATTCAAAGTAACTCAACACCAATGGCTGAATGACTGAATAGAGCAATAGGCTACTTAAAAAAATTATAGAAAGTAAAAAGAGACAGATTTGTGGCACTAGTGTGTGGGAATGGGGAAACCAATCAAAGTCTGCTGGAGTCCAGTTAATCCCAGTGGATCCAGTGACAGAGCAGATTGCTAGTGTCGGTGTGGAGGACAAGGCAGTGAAACAGCTGATGCAGGAGCTCCCCTAACTAAAGTTAGTAAAATACAGTGGTGAGGGAGCTCATACCTGCGAACCATTCCTGTGCTCGGTCAGTGAACTGTGGCAGTTGAGATTGTCTTATATAAGGCCCATCACAGTTACATGTAAACACACCCACACACATGATGACACATTCATACACATACAGGCCATGCACACACATGCATACAGTCACATATGTGCGCACATATACACATGTACTCTCACACACACACACACACACACACAAGCAACCATTCAGACATAGACCTAAATGCAGGATATTTAGCTATATTATTAATGTCTAAGCTACCTATACTATATATGCAGGTATACATACAAACAAAATAACTGCATGACAAATCCTAAAGCCTAAAGGCAATAGAAGTACAAGACAAAGCACAGCGGACCACACAACATTGAAAATTCTTCTAGGGAATTGGTCTTAAAAGACAATCTTGTGTAGAAGGTGCTACCGGCTAAGACAAAGTACTGGAGAGAGACAGACTGTCACAGAAAGGCACAGGAACAGAACGGACAAGAGCACTGGGAGACTGGCACAGTCACAACGGAGTGCGGAACAACAGGCTAGAGATTTATCTTCAGGTCTATGTACATATTATACCTCTTCCCAACTTCCAGCCAGTCAATCATAATAATCATTCATTTCTTCACTTCTGTCCCATGAACATCATCATTAGTGTAACAACATCATACTCATCAGTGATCTTCAGCATGTAGTGGTTTAATATCAAATAGAATTGATCATCATTTTAGTAGGCAGTCCAGTCCAGAGGAATTGCTTTAGTTCTCAGCTGGAGTCTCTTTGGCAGCCACTGCAGCTGAAAGAAGTCAAGGACGGGTGATTTAAGTCAATTTCTTTCAAACACAAAACATTAAACATGCTCACTCTTTAACTCATTCGGTCTTTTGCATGTGCTCTTACTCACTACCACATGCACACAGAGAGAATCAAACCCCCACTCCCCTGCAGTATGGGTACTCCTATTTGTAACTCAATTATGGATGTATGTCAGGGGTGAGCCAAAGGTAAGACTGAGCACTGAGGAGAGTTAAAATGTGCATCTCACCCTTGGAGACAATCAAGTTCTCCTCCTGTGCCTCCTCATCTCCGGGGGCCCTGGAGAGAGAATCCACAGGTTGTCATGGTGACCAAATAATGTACAGAGACAAAAAAGTCTTTACACAACCCAGCCATCTGCCAATCAGAGGGAGACATACCTGGGCTTCTGGTTGATACTGCAGCGGCATCGCCGACCTGGAAACAAGAAATCATTAGCCGTATTGACTAGATGTCTGATTGATTAGCTGTATTGTCACTATCACAACATCTAAACACCTAAGATGGTGTAATAACATAGTGTATACATTAAACAATGATTCATTATTTTTAATATCCAATTACAATGCATGCATGTACACATAATAAAATGATACACAAACGCACACACAGACACACGTGCATGCACACACACACACATAGATTAACTTACTGAGGATGAGAAGAATGCCCATTGTGAACAGCACCACGGCAAATGCCAGTCCTCCAATCCTGAGGCTCTCATAGTCTAAAGAAGGGGTTGGTAAGAGAATGATCAGTTATGGCCACGACCTTCTGAAGATGGTGAGTAACAGAAAATGCATTGATTTTTCCAGACTTACCATAGACAAATGGATCTTCAGAAACTTTCTCCTTGCCATCTATAAACACATAGTGGGAAGCATGCAATGAGAACCAGTGGAGTTCAGCACATACTTGAAATGCTGAACACAACTAAGCTAAAATCTCAAATACAGCATTGTTCTGCACTCTGTTCATTTCCTTGCTCTGTATTTTACATATTTTATTAAGTGTATATACAGGTACAATTTCTCCTCTCTCCTTACCACCACGCTCATCTCTATAGTATTGATCTCACTGTACAAAATCCCTTTCTGTTCCAAACAGAGTTGGGTTTTGGGAATCCTTGGTCTTAATCCATACATGTTCACTGTAGTGAGGAAATCCATAAGACTCTGACCTGATCTGGAAACCAATAGACCCATCTATTTGGCTGTTAGGACTGAGTGACTATGATGCCATTATGGATTACATCAAGGGTACTCACCCTGCGCACTGGTGTCTGCTACAGCTGAGAGACAGGGAAGGAGGGAAATGGTTTGAGTCAGAGGGTGAGAGGAAGTGAGTAGAAGACAAGGATACCAGGAAGGAGAGCAAGGGAGAGAAATAGTCAATCATTCCACTGTTGAAATCATACTGAATTCCTCTGAATCTCAATCTTCAATCTTCTCCATGTGCGCTGATATTTGTGAGTATGGTTTAAATCAGATAGTACATACACACAAATGAACACACACACTTTCCCATAATCTTTCTGTTTTTCTAACATCAGCTCCACCAAGTGTCAATTAACTTGTAACTATCTCATCAACAAAACAACAGCCCATTGCACAGCACCCCACCCTATTTCAGGTATACTGTATGTGTGTCTGTGTGTGGTTGCATGTGTGTGTGTGTGTGTGTGAGTGTCTTACATTTAATCATATAAACAGACCTCACACACACTCACTCCACCCAGTCAGTCTGTCAAGCCCACACAGAAAGACCTCAGGGCAGTAATTGATGTTTATCTAGAAGCACAACCAGTGCTTTTCATATAACGTCACTACCTGCCCCTATACTGCCTCCCTATGGACTATTAGTGTATGTGCATGTGTGTGCGTGTGTGTGTGTGTTTAGTGAGTATGGGGGCACTTACCAGCCACACAAACCAGGAGCGAAGAGAGGAAGAGCAAAATAGTTTCCATGGCAACTGTTGAAATACAGAGTTAGAAAGAGGGAGGGTGAGAGAGAATGAAAGAAAGAAGGAAATAGAGCGAGAGAGATCTGTATTAGTAAGCTACAGTACTCCTGCACATACATGCCACTTCAATTTGGACCAAACACATTTTTGAGTATGACAATTAATCCCCCCCCCCACTCCCCATTGTTGTAAAAGGCCTGAGGATGTAGTCTCCTCCTTACATAACTATCCATGTTTAGAGCCTGCATGCATGTTCTCTTTTTCTGACAGAGATTGTTCCTGTCTCCCTATGGACGCCACACAACCTTGGCCTATTTCCACACACATGCTCTCTCTCACACATACAGATGAAAGCACACAGACAGACAGACACACACACACACATACAATCTCACTCAATAATAGTTCCAATTCCGAATTAAGAAAGCAAAACAGAGCTCCCATTTGCTCTGAAAAGTCATGGTAAAGCCACACTTCTGTTATGTTTTGTGACTTCTCTATACCAATGTGCAGACGTACCTGTGTAGGTAGAATCAATAAATGTCTACGTTTCTTTCAAGGATGTCTTCACCATTGAAAAACTCTCACCTCTCACTCTCAAGTCAATCCTGAAAGTTTGGGTAATCTACTGCTTTCTCTTTCCGATATTGTTATGAAATAATGGCCAGACCACTTCTGAGTTAATACATGCAGACCCATGTCATGAATCAATATCTATGATCAGTCTAATTCCCCATCAAATTCTTCAGTGCAAACAAAGCGTCTGGTAATGGCAATGCATTATACATCAAGCATCAGGCACCATCAAACAAGCCAACGGGGAGTAATGAGAACATGGTTCAACAGTACAAACAAGAACAGCCCATATTGGACTAAGTGTTGTCTCTAGTAGGTGAATCAGTCTGGCTGTATTTTACACATCATTAACCCTGGCTGGAGATTAAAAAAGAACGCCCTAAGGGCAAGACTTAAGATGAAGAGTGCCAAACTTCCACATTGAAAAACACAGAATATGAATACAGTGCAGCGCTTCTCTCCTCCACACAGACCATGAATGCAACAGCATCAAGTGTTTTATGTCACTCAGGGTTTGTCTCTCTCATTTTGAGTCTAAGAGTGTTGCCTGGCTGTCTACCTGCCTCTATGTCTTTGAGTCCATCTGACTGACTTGCTCATTGATTGACTGTATGTCCACTTAATAATGTAACACAAGATTGAAAGTCAGTAATAGAGACTAAATGGTATCCATTAGACTAATGGCATGGCACGTCCCCTTTAAGGGAAAATCCACCCTAAATCAGAAAGCAGAATGCTGTGACGTTAGGCAGATAAATAAATATTTTCTTGACTGAATGAATTGTGTTGCATTTCAAGAACAGTGTGCTGGAATTCCTTCATATTTTGTTTGCTTTGACTTCACATGCATTGAGTGGGTTTGGATGTGCTTTTTTTTCATGTCACTCAAAGATTTGCAAACACATCTTTCCCAAATCTATAATCTAGAGACAAGAGCTTCTACACTGACAGTGTGTGGGAAGCTGGTGTTTGATCTTTTAGACCCAAATAAACTTTATCCTTTATCCTTTTGGCACACAAAATGCACCCATATAATTGAATAATTGAATATAATATAAACTATATTCAGTTACAGCCATGAACACCCTGAAACTATCCTTTTTACTGTTGGTTTTCAAGAATATTAGTGAATGAGGTATATAGAACACATATAGAAAAAACATATAAAAATGTGAAAAGCTTATCTAAAATAAGACCGTAACCCAAATATGAGCTGTTGTCTGGCACACTGTATATAGGTTAACACACCAATGTCCAATAAAAACACACATAACAGTTGTCAATGTATTATTTGATAACACAACTGCGAAGTATATTTTCAAGGGCTTTTTAACCCTCACAGTGTATGTGTTACTATGGATGCAGTGCATTCAAGGTGACATTTTTGCAGCCTAGTTAAGTCAATAAACAGAGATGAAAGATGAGAAATGAAGATATAATCTTTGAAGGCATGTCTGTCACCATCTTCACATCTTGAAAGAGACATCTATTTTTCATTTCAGAGATTGATGCCTTGCCCCACACTGGAATATCACTCAGGGTAAGGCAGGTTTCCCCTTCAAAACCCAAATATACACTACAAAAGAATCTCCATTTTAACAAGTCATTTAATCTAGTAATGAAAACATTTGAAACAAATATGGAGATAACTTGACTTTTTTCACCCACCACTTTCCCTGTTGAAGCGGGAGGAACTTGCTCTGTTTATAGTGGAATTTGTCTTTGATAGAGTATTCAATACAGTAGGAACATCAAGTTTGATCAAATTGACATAGACGATCTGTTTTCACACACTACACACTAGAATTTGTACTGCTTTAGAGTGCCAATATTTTTACTGACAGGCTGATTCACTGTCATTGCCAATTTGACACTTAAATCGTGATGTCTTTGCTTGCAATTAGCTGTGACAGTTTTCACAAAACAAAACCCAAAGCTGAGACATGAAACCTTAAATAGGGTTCTCGTGGTCTAATAGTAGACACTGGGCTTTGTATGTCTGTGCTTTGTATCCAAGTCCGTCACCTCTTTCACACACAGATAAACTATTTTCTAGATCATAAAGGGTTAATCTAGTGGGGTTATAGAGGCTTAGCCATGACTAAAACCACAGTGAAGAGCTCTCTACCATATCCTCTCACTCTTCCATAGCAACCTCTACCTTTGCCTCTACTTCTACCTCGCTCTTTTTTCTCCTCTTCTTCACCCCCTCCTCCTCATTCAGTTATCACATGCTGCCCATCTGGTGTGAAAACCTCTATTTATCTGAGTGGGTGTGAGTTAAATATGGAGAGGTGGGTGGAGGAATGAAATGATAGAGGTATGGAAGAAAAGTGGGATGAATGGTGGATGGAGGGAGGTGTAGTAAACAGGGTGTGTCTCCTCCCTAGCATACTGGTTAATGGAGTAGATATGACAGTGAGTGTTTGGGGTTCAGTGACACCTTGGACGGCCTCCGCTGGTTCTGGAAGAAACAAAGATAATGTGGGGTTGGAGGCCAAGCAATTAGTCAGACTCAAAATACTGAATGTCCATTCACACAGAATGATTTACCCTTTTTCAAGGACATTAAAGAAGCAGGCACTGATTCTTGACAGTAATTATTGGACTTCCTTTTTCTTAGAATAATTATCACTGTGGACTTTGTGACACATTGTCACGTGGGATAAAAGCCTGGATGAAGAGCAGAAGGAATAGGCTGGGCTTTGACACATTGTACATGAACACCAGACATCTAGAAGAACAATATTGAAAGACTAGCATTTACAATTAATTCAAACATACAAGAGCATCTCATTTTTTGGAGTTGAGTGGGCTATTCATCTTGATTTTAATCTTTTGACATGTCAAATTTGATCAAACATATTTTTGACCTGTATAAATAAGCTGAAGGAGAAATAGAGGAATAGAGTGGAGTAATGGGATCGCAGCAACTAATAGAAGTTTTGTTAGGGTGTAATTTGAATCCCTGTTGGAGAACGGGATGGTTAACAGTTAGCAGGGCAGTGTCATATTTGTCCCATGAGAACCCTGCAGGTTGTCTGGCAATGTGGCATTGTCCAATGTAAAAGGCAGCGATTCAGTGCCAACCTTTCTCTCCCTAGGAACTGATATGTGCCACCCTCCTTAACCCACTTTATCTCTGCTATTGTTTGGCAATATCAAGTTTCAGACCCTTGGCACTGTCTGCTTCCCCTTTGTCTGAGGAAGAGGATAAGGAAAGAGCAGGCAGGGAGGCAGTGTCTGTATGGAGAGGGTATGGGAAGAGCAGGCAGGGAGGCTGTGTCTGTATGGAGAGAGCATGGAAAGAGCAGGCAGGGGGAGACATTGTCTGAAGGGAGAGGACAGGGGAAGGGCATGTAGAGGAGAGACAGTGTCTGAGGGGAGAGGACAGGGAGTTGTATGACAGTGGCATTTTCTATAGCCACAGTATAAAAGGGAAAGGTCAGAAGATGTGGTAAGGCAAATGTAGTGCAGAGGGAGAGGAAGAAATAGGAAGGCGAAAGAAACAACGAATGAGTCAGAGGCAATGGGAGTAGCAGGGTGATGAATCCCAGGGCAGTAGAATGCTCAACAATCACTGAGACATAAACCAAAATGTCTGAATGTGACACAAATTATTTGCCAAATGTGCCTAAAACAATCTACTAATGCCTATGTATGTCTGTACTTCTAGGTGATGTTGTTTGTGAGACCGCACCCTACTCACTCCAACCCCCCCCATGTGTATTTCAGAATGCTCTCAATGAACAATCATGCAAAGATCAGGTGGCACGTGAAATGATATTGTATGAGTTAGGAGTTGTGTTCCCTGAGCTGCTCTGTTGTACGGATGTTTCATTGTCAAACTGATTCGGATCAGTATCACACTGGAAGGCACAGCCTCACGTGAGACACTGCCTTTTCTGAGTCTGTGTGTACAGTATGTGTGTGTGTGTGCTTGTGTGTGTCTGTGTATGTGCACCTGTGTGGTTGCAATTTGTGTGGTTGTATGTGTGTATGCCTGTTTGTATGCAGGGCTTGGAGTAGAAGGTTAATTGGCAATCTTAGTACTAAATCTTTCCTTTTCACTCCTCCTTATTGTGGCTGCGCAGGTACTTGCATCAGCTTGGTGACTACTTACCCTCAGACATCTTGCTTATAAAGCAAGCCAAATACCAAAATCTTTCTCCCAGTGTCAATTTTAATGACATTTCTCATATTTCAACACTAACGAAAATGTAGGACAGCTAAATAGGCCATAGCACAGGTCACCACAACCTTTGTGAAAAAGACCTTGGGCCTCCCTCATAATTATGTTACATCACCATGACAACAACGTGCGTCGTTCCATAGTATCCAGTAATCTCCATGGTAACTGTTTCCAACTATTCAGGGTAGCTTACCAAATTATGGGTTAAGATGATGGGCTAATATCGTGAAAACACAACGATGAGAGTCCACTCGAACAGACGAGGCAAGGGGTGTGGCACACAGCTTTGAGATCAGAATTAAAGTTATCCAATGGAACAAAAGCATCACCAGGCATTTCTACACGAATCTTTCAAATATAGACGAGGTATACAAACGACTGTAAAACTGGTTGCTTTAGCTGATTAGCTGTGCGCCTATACCATGCTCAGCGCACTGTATGCCTAGATGTAAACGCATAAATGGCGCTGCCGGGTTTACGCTAAACATTTGGAGTAATACACACTTAAAATAAACGACTGGCACGTTATATTTCAACATCCCATCCGCGACGTCTGCGCATTTAGCCACTTTTGCGTACCTCAACCTGTGGATCTTTTGACTGAATAGAAAAGCGAACCCACTACCGTCAGTCGCTGGTATTTGCCCTTTCACTTCAAGCAAATAATGAACGGTTTAACAATGATGGCAATGGCAATGACATCATACACGACATTTTATATTCACAAACATATTTTTTATCCAATTGTTACATTATCGAGGAAGACAATTGTGTCAGAGAAGGTGCATTCATTATCCGCATGTTGACAGTTTGATCCATGTTAGCAAATAATAAGCTATTTTGCCGCGCGCCCAGTTAAGGTTATGGTGATCAGT
The DNA here is from genome assembly GCA_900323365.1 of Monocentris japonica. Taxonomy (NCBI): domain Eukaryota; kingdom Metazoa; phylum Chordata; class Actinopteri; order Trachichthyiformes; family Monocentridae; genus Monocentris; species Monocentris japonica. The sequence goes on along the minus strand of OOFE01021737.1, from coordinate 9,917 downwards.
AGACACACCCTCAAGAGCATTGATTAAAAACAAACAGCGTTGAATGACAGGTTAATAAGATCATGTTTAGGCAAGATGTACATATGGCTAAAATGATTGCATTTTTTTTAGGTAAATTAGACCTTTTGGTGATTCCTTGGTGATTCTTTGGCTACTAACTGTATGATTTGTTTAGATTGGACTCTGCATTCAAAATACAACTGAAAAAAAAGTGATGAGAAAAATCTTTATCCAGCGCTACCCATCCATCTTTCCTGACCAGAAACAGCCCTACTGACTGTCAAAGATATTTCTGATTAAATACCAATAACACCAAATGAGACATCAAATATGCGCGCTTACCAACTATGTCTCCTGATTCTCCAGCCGACCGTTGAGGCAAACGAACTGTTATCCACCAGTAACAATCTATCACAAGGCGTTTGTTCCAAATACTATCATCTGTCAATACTCTGTGCTCTCTGCTCACATCTAGTTGTCCTGCAAAATAGATGTGGTGGATAACAATGTGACTCTTGGAGTGACTGCTTATTCAGTCTCTCTCTCTCTCTCTCTCTCTCTCTCTCTCTCTGTCTCTCTCTCTCTCTCTGTCTCTCTCTCTCTCTCTCTCTCTCTCTCTCACACACACACACACACAC
>OOFE01021735.1:0-23625 GCA_900323365.1 Monocentris japonica | reverse complement strand
CTATAACCCCAAGAACACCATCCCCACCATCAAGCATGGAGGTGGAAACATTATGCTTTGGGGGTGTTTCTCTGATAAGGGGACAGGACGACTTCACCGCATCGAGGGGAGGATGGATGGGGCCATGTACGGTGAAATCTTGGGCGACAACCTCCTTCCCTCAGCCAAGACACTGAAAATGGGTCGTGGATGGGTCTTCCAGCACGACAATGACCCAAAACATACGGCCAAGGCAACAAAGGAGTGGCTCAAGAAGAAGGACATTAAGGTCATGGAGTGGCCTAGCCAGTCTCCGGACCTTAATCCCATAGAAAATCTGTGGAGGGAGTTGAAGCTTCGAGTTGCCAAGCGACAGCCTCGAAACCTGAAGGATTTGGAGAGGATCTGCAAAGAGGAGTGGACCAAAATCCCTCCTGAGATGTGTGCAAACCTGGTGACCAACTACAAGAAATGTCTGACCTCTGTGCTTGCCAACAAGGGTTTCTCCACTAAGTACTAAGTCATGTTCGTGATCGTCAAAATATTTCAACAACAATTACAGACGCGTATATTTTATGATTGCTTGTACGAAGGAGAATGCTGCCAGGTGATTGTCAACCACCTAACCATGCTAGTAAACCAGTGGGTGGTACAAAGCAACCTGCACTCCCAAATGCATCCATATTATTGTGGGACTGAGAAACAATTGCATTTATTTGGTACAATTAATGGGGGGGGCAATCATGATATGTCAATAGTTCTAGGACGCCATTTTTATGCACATCATCCATGTAAAATAGTCCAAGACCTTTGAGGTTGGAGTTGGTAGTACACCACTTTACCTTGACACTCAGAGAAAGTTCCCGGCGACGTGGAGGGAGCAGTTTCATAAAAATCTGCACGATGTCGCCGTCTCAGATGACTTCTTAAATTTGTTGTATTCCCACCTTTCGCAAGTACTATTTTTCGGCATAAGCGACAAATAACTTCGCCAGAGTTCAGAGGTCGTCCCTTTTCATCTGCTTTCAAGCCGAAATACATCCACACTGTAGATTTGCTTCTTGGTTTATTTATAAGATCCATTTTATGTTTGGTCTCTTCTTTGGGCAGAGACGTGCTGCATTTGGCTGCGAGCTAGCCATGCGACACAGACTTAGGATGGATAGAAAGGACACACACTGCTGTGTCACGAGAATGATGACTGACACAATGCTCTAGATTTATTCACATCATTCCAACAATGTCGCAGTTTAGACGTTTCGGCATAACCACAGAAATATTCAGTTTAATGGTTAAGCTTTAACCATAGCAGAGCAAGTTTCAAGAGCTTTAATAATACGGAACATTTGTTGGTAGCCGTTTAATTGACCAATGATGACTGACTTATGATCTGGTTATGATGGGAGTGCATCTTCTACCTAATCTGTTTCTACGCTATCTGCGTCTTCTGTATTTCCGGACAGACGAGACCACACTGTAACGGTTAGACCATTACTGCCACCCACAGTTTGGCGTTAGCTAACATTAACCAACGCTAAAGGTGCCTGATAGTGTTTTAGCTCTCAGTGTTGATGATGCACATACACACTGTGGCTCAATGACAATTCTAAGGTCGGTTCGGGGAAGTTTATTAGGAATTTCAGGTAAAAAAAAAAAATCCAGGTAAAACAAAACAACAAAAAAAACGCTCCAACACATATCTCGCACTAGTTCTCAGGACCGACGGCAAATAGGATCGTCGGGGTCCCGTAGTTTTCAGTTTTCATTTGCTGTAACGCCGACTATCACACAAACTGTCTAAGTATACTTCGGTTTAGTGACAAAATCCATGGCATTCACACTATCACACTATTTCAAGTAATGCTGGGCAACTGACAAGACGCGTTGCTAAAACGCCTTGGCCTCACTGACTTGCCGTAGCATGCATTGTTTTTCGTTGCGTTTAATGTGGGGGGGGGGAAAGCAGTGGTTACCATGGCGACCGAGTCACAAGTTAACGGTGGACAACCTAGCATGAAAAACAAACGCGCATTCAGACACAACACGCATAGGCCTAAATACATACTGATAAAATGGCTTCTTGCTTGGTTCCTGACTCTCCTGCTGTGATGGTTGTTTTGGAGCATTTAAGGGACTTGGACAAGCATCTGAAAGAGGAAGGAGTATCATTCACTTCTGAAGCCAGTCACCATCTGGGAGAGATAACCGCTTCTATTATTGAACTGGAGGCGACCAGGCGTGCTTTCCATGAGCAGTTAGAAGTTGAAACCATAACCAACAGTAAACTGAGGCACCAGATTCACAACATACGAGATGGAATCAGCCAAGAAATCATGGCTGATGTAGCAGCAGCCAGAGAATGTAATGCCGAAGAGATGGAGCAGCTGCAAAAAGACCTCAACACCATCTCGCAGCTACAGGAAGCCATGGTGAAGAGACAGGAAGCACTCTTCAGACAAAATGCTGCACTACACCCAGAGAGGGAGCAGGTGAAGGCAGAATATGAGAATGACATTGTCGACCTGAACTATCAAATTAGCCAAAAGTCCAGCATGCAGATCCAGTTGAACCAGACTCTGAACCAAGTAGAAGAACTAAATACCTGCATCACTACGGTCAAACAGAACAAAATAACACTACAGCAAAAGATGATACTGGAGAAAGAGACTTTCACCGTGACCAAGGCCAGCCTGCTCAGAGAGGTAGACCAGATTATTGAGAAAATTCAGCAGCAGAGGCAGGAAAATGGAAGAAAGAGGAGAGAGTTGGACAGAGCTAACAGCCAGCAACAAGACAAACATGACCAGCTCAGTGAGCTCACTAATCACATGGCCCAGTTGGAGAGCAGGGCAGGAAGACTAACAGCTTCTCAGTGCCAGTGTGAGAAACAGCTGAAGGAGGAGATCCAAATGCATCAAGAACTGGCGCAACAGAGAGAAACGCTGGAGAAGGACCTATGTCAGCTGAGAGAGTCCTTCAGCATCAGCATCCAACAGCTTAAGAAAGATATTATCATGGCGGACTGTGCTGTAGAGGAGGGTAGATCAATGAGAAGTGTCTATCAGGATTCCCTGGCTAAAGTCTCTGAGAGATTCAAGTCTCAGCACAGAGACAGGAATGAAGCTAGTGCTGACCACCTCAACATTTCACGACGATTGGAGCGATCTAAGTTGCGACTCCAGGAGCGCATTGCTTCTATAGTCAAACAGCGCATGGAGATAAGAGAGATGGACGAGCAGATCAGGCAACTCGTAGAAACCAACATCGTCAACAAGGATCTCTTTCAAAAGAATCTTGAAGAGCTGCATGGCCAACTGGATTCAGAGAAGAAGAACATCAGCCAGTTTGAGGAGGAGAAGACGCGGTTGAGTTGGTGTCTGGAGGGGGTGAAGAGGGAGCAGGCGGAGCATGAGGCAAAAGTCTCTTCTGACGTCATCAACACCAGGAGGAGATACCAGGAATTACAACGAGAGGAGGTTGCGCTCCAACAGCACCAGTCTATGAGCTGTGAGATAGACTCGCTGATGAGTCACGTGGCTCAGGCTGAGTTAGACTACAGTCAAATGGAGAACACATACCACCATGAAATTCAACAATACACTGTAGAGTCTGAGCGTGTTGTGAGGAGCAGTGAGGAGAAGGAGAGGGAAGTGGAAGAGAAAGAGGAGGTCCTGAAGGAGGTTGAGGCCAAGTTTGACAGGGAGCAATCTAAGCACCAAAGTCTGAAAACACTCACCTCTGAGTTAGAGAGTAGGAAGAACCAGCTGGAGATGTCTATTCAGGGGCTAAAGGAGAACACCAGCTCTCTGCTTCAACCCAAGGACGAAATGAAGGCAGAGCTGGAGGCAATGAGAACACGTTTCATAGACCTGCTTGCCAATCAGGCTTCAGAGCTGAGATCCATAGAGATGAGCATCTATGACAAGGGGGTGAAGCTGGAGCAGGTCAACATGGAGAACAGCAGGCTTCACCTGTGTGTAGCGCAGATGAAAGAGGACATTGCCAGTGCCAGGGAGGACAAAGACAGATACTTGCAGGAGATTTGCTGGCTCAGAAAAGAAGTAAATGCCTTATTTGAGCGTTTACTGGAAGCCTGGAGAGAGGACTTAGTGTTTACTCAGGAGTGTCAAGGCAGTGACGGTGTTGTGTTGGAATCTATGGGTTTTCTGTTGAATCAACTGCAGACAAGGAGGCTTCGATTAGGAAACATCAACACATACCTACACCATCAACTGTTTTACGTTAGCAAACTACTGGACAATAAAACATAACTTTAGGCAAGCATTCGCTAACTGCTAACTGGCTCACATTGCCACCAGTCTCCTTGTGCCTGTTAGCGATTCTGAGCATGTTACAGTCTGATAGCAGAGATACATATGAAATAGATATATAAAAGTCAAACAAAGCTACTATATACCAAAATGTGTGGTTTAGATGAGAATCTACAAGTGAGTAATATGTGTGTGCCCTGCTTGGCGAGGATGCTTTTCCCACTTAGCTGCACCTCTCAATGTATGCCAATAAAGTCTTTGCCCTCCTAAGAATATAAAACAATTTACTGACTTAAAAACTAAATGTTCATGTCTGCATTTCTCACCGAAGCTTTTGGATTATCACAATTTTAATCAAAATAATTGAATTGAGCTGTTAACACAACAAGGCTCAGTGCCCTCGGATGACATCACTCTGAGGACAAATTCAATGTCTCTCAAATTCAGTAACTTTTTTTCCTTCAAAAGGCAAATTGACACTCAGTGGGTTTTTTTTACACACATGGAAAAACAACACAATGATGTGAACATGCCACATACTGATGTATTGCTGGGAACTAATGCTTGACAAGGATATCACTCCTATAGTTTCCATTCTGTTGCAAAACTTTGACTGTCTGTTTTAGTACTTCCCTCTGCTATATCCTGTGTATTAGTCATATCTAAATAAAGATTTGTATTCTTTTAAATGGCCGTTTGTTGCTCCACTTTTCATACTGGCATGTTTATTTATTTAGATGACATTGAATGCTCAGTAATTTCCACCCTCTATAGACTCAACAGTGAATAAAGAATAATGACCATCCTCTTTCTATTTTGTCTCAAGATTACCCCTATGGCGGTGGAAGAGACTGTCGCTCTCTCTGGCTCCCACCAGTAGATGGCAGTATTGTCCAGCTTTCACATTGTTGTGTTGCTGTGACCTTGACTCGCAGCTGTTAGACGGTCAAGCAACCACCCACAACCACTTCCCTCCTAACAATAACATACAAGCACACACATATACATGCACTCCTTCTGTGTCACATACATGCACACACACGCACATGTGCAGAGAGAGAGAGGAAAACAAGGCAGCAGCTGAAGAAGTGGAGCTGAAGAGAAAGCAGCAGTTCATTCTGGTAAGGAGGTAAGTCTTCAGATAAACATGCATGCAAAAGTTTATTCTATGCTGAAATTGATTTTTGCTTTTATATGGCTTGGATTTTATTGAGCGTTCTCTCTGTCTGTCTGCTACAGTATCAAAGTGTGTGTGCAATAGATGCGATCATATTCCTCTTATTCTTCTCATATGATTTTGCACCTCAAGCAGGGTTGGGATAGATGTTTTATTATTGTCCATCAATGCATTTGTTTTTGTATTGGTTTCAGTAATGGCATGTCATGTTGCAGCATGTGTATATAAAGTACACTAGTTTACTACTTCAAACGACCTCAGATACTTGGAATGATGTTTTAAATCAGCTACTAACTGATAGATTTGGTTTGCAACCCAAAGATGGAAGAACGTTTATACACAAAGTGAATCTCATGTGGCCTTTTGACAAGTGATAAGTGATGTTCTAAAGTCAGTATAAGTGAATCGGCTCCAATTCTTGGGGCGAAGTGGGCGAATTATTTGACACCCTGTAATGTCAGTGCCTACAGAGTAAATGTGTGTGGTTGAAGGCAATTTGTACGATGAAAAGTGAGAGAAGGGGGACAGACTTCAGTGTCTCTACAAGCAAGTCAGACTGCCACCGTGTTATCTTATATAGCACACACAGACTAGTGTGCTATGTTATGTGTGAGTGGCTGGAGAGTGCATGTCATGTGTCTCTTTAGATAACAAAGCATAGCAAGATCACCAGTTTGGTTAGTTTAGAGTCTCCAGACGTCCCACCCCAGGCTGACACCAACTCCTGCATGTTGTCTTCTATATAAAGTGGGGTAGGTGGGGTAGACTTGGCTATGGCAGCAGTGGTGGTGTTCTCTTTTAATGCTGAAGGGGTTTATCTGAAGGTCAGAGTAGCAATCAAACACCACAAACTAGGTAATGTATACATGACGTCCTCTTAGTATCCTTAGATATTGCATGAGTTATAAACAGAATGACACTAGCCTAATGTTAAAGAAAATATTGAATTGAAATCGTATTTGGTTTCTGTGTTTCTGTTGAGAAGAGTTAAGGAGTTTAATGTGATACTTCATATTTTACAATATTGTTCATACAAATAAGATTTTTGCAGATTTCTAAGTGCACAGTTGGTTAATGTATGGTTTTGATGTACTGCCAGTCTTAACCTACAGTACATTGCAAATGTAAGCAAACCTTACATTTCGCTTCTATTACTGAACTGGAGGCGACCAGGCGTGCTTTCCATGAGCAGTTAGAAGTTGAAACCATAACCAACAGTAAACTGAGGCACCAGATTCACAACATACGAGATGGAATCAGCCAAGAAATCATCAAAAAAAAAACATCAAACCTTTAATATTACAAATTGGAAACTGTTGCAGTGAAAGAGTTTAAGTTGCTGTGAAAGACAGGACATGCACAAACATAGAAACACACCCACATTCAAACGTGCTGTGCCCTCCAGCCAGTGGGTCATTAATGCGCCAGCTGTCTACATGGAAATGCCAATATGCCACTAAAGGGTACAGTGACATTCTCTCTCTTCAAGTGATCAAGTGATGCATTAGTAGGCCTGTTTGAACTGTAGGACAATGCCCAGTTTGCCAGCTAGGCATAGGGTAGCTGGAGCGTCAGTTGCTTATTGCTTGGTTCTCTGTGCTTTGCTTGTAGAAATACGAACAAGTCTAAACCACTGAGCTAATATCATTACGAGATTATCTATTATTATGAAATGTTGTTTTTCCTGTTCTTTCTGTTCATTATTGTCTTTCCCTCTGTGTGCTGACTTCACAACGTCAAAGCAACAGAGCGGAAAATAAGAACATCCGCTCATTCACTTCATCCATTTGGATTAAAGGATCAGAATCGGACAGGAATAACGCAGCACTGCCTCGGGTCCTAAAACATCAGAATCACTTTGATCGCTGAGAACAATTAAGGTGCAAGAATCTGTCTTGGTGACAATGATACAGAAACAGATTGACATCTTACAGAGATCAGCAGAAAGTTGATGAAACACTGCAACCTGTTAGCTCCCTTTTTACTATTTTTTGTAACAAAAGCTCACAGATAACTTTTGGATCCACACAGCTTCACTCTTTCTAAATTACACTGTAAATACTGATACATGGACACAAGGAGAACAGGACCTCACATACTGTGCAATGCAAAGGAACAGTGGAGAGTAGACAGTACTTGACATATCACACCAGAGTTATACATTCAACTATCATCTATTAGTGAATATCCATTGCATTACATTCCCAATGGACTGATCTGATCCCAACCCTGATAAATACATTGGCGTAATTGTTGCACACATTATTGCAGTCACATTTCTGATCAAGAAAACCAAATCCATTGCTGTGCGTTCTCAAAATATCACAACTTTGTAAAAATACAACTTTATGTGGAAACAGTACACACAGCACGCAAGCAACTTTTGTGACGTTGAATTGTAATCTGGGTGCTGTCACAACATTGCTAACAGAGGAAGTTATTACAGCACACTCTGTACATACACACAACCTCATGACCCACTGTGAATGACCTCAGACCGCAGCCCCACTCTAGCTGTAACACACTGTGAGCCATGGAAAATTACTTATCTTCCATTCTCATTCTGCTATTTTTTGTGTGTGTATTTTGTATGTGTGTGTGACTGAGCAAGTGAGTGTGTGTGCTAGTCATGTTTCCATGAAATTGCGCTCTTGCTCAATGTATGTGTTCAAGCAATTGTGTGGGCAACTTTCAGATACTAAGTCAGTATGCTGTATCTATCAGCAATACTGACTACCCACTGTGTGAGTGTGAGTGTGAGAGAGAGAGAGAGAGATAGAGCTAGCGTGCGAGCAGCGGTTTGTATTGTGCAGTGTATCCTGCCATCTTCAGCAACACATGACCTGTAGTACCCCATATGGCCTGATGACGTCTGTACTTCCTTCTTTCTCTCTCTCTCTCTCTCTCTCTCTAAGGCTTATAGGGAACAGTGAACAGTTTTGGAAGTCAGACTAATGCTCACACACAGTGACAACACATCTGTCACTGTCACTCTCTCCTATTGCGGCAAAAAGCTCACTTCTCCTCTTCACCCTCCTGGCGTTAACTTATCTGCTAGAGTAAGAAAAGCATTCAGTGGAGGCGCAAAAATATCACTACCCAACTACAGTGGATGCAGTGGACAATGATGGAGACAATGGGTAAGAGAATAGTCCTTCATTTTATTTACATCAGGACATGTTTGGATGAGTCTATATGGGTGTTTTGAGTTCATCACATAATGGCTCATGCAGATAGTCTCCCACTGTTGAATTTGAATTGGATGTAGGATCATGAAACTTGTGTATAATTTCAGTTTGTGTTATGGATCAGAGAGCCTGGAATGGATGGATTTGTTGGTGGTTATTGAAATAGCTGTATTAAAGTTAATCTAATTGCACCAGGCGTTGTTTACTATGGGGAAGAGGGGCAGCTAGAGGGGCAGCTATACATGGAGTTGATGCTCGTCATTAAGTCTCTCTCATTCACACACAAACACACACACACACACATAAACACACAGAGATCTTAAACATCCAGTGGTCATCCAGTGTCTGACCTCTCCTTTTAAAGTCATATGGTACTGGTCTGGAGGAGCTGAGGAGACAAGTTAGACACCAGAATGTGTCTGGCTATGGAGCAGAGACAGGGTCCAATATGGCTATCAGTCCATTTTGGAATTTGATAGATAATGAAAAGAAACTTCAAGCGAATTGTTGAACTGAAGTGTTGTAGGGCTCATGTCTGAGACACTTTGATGTTTGTTTTTAAATGACGCTTGTGCTATAAATACCATGAATTATTATTAATATTATTGCTCATAGTCTACAGGCTGTGGAATAGAAAAGGCCTGACACTACTACCCCAGCAAGCATTCACATTCAGTCAATTTGACCCACTTTGGTTTGATCCTAGACTGGGGAACAGCTGGTGTCTGTGTGTGTCCACATGCCATTGCTCCTGCTCATTGCTCACTCCCCATGTTCCTCCTCTTCACCAGTATGTCCAATGGGTGGCGGGGCCACCAGGCTGTATAGTGCCCTGACCCAGACCCTGAGCAGCAGCCGTCCTCTCCCTCTGCCCCAATCCCACCTTGACCCCCACCAACATCCAGACACGGACCTGGATCCAGCTTTCTGTCAGGTGACAACTTTACTCTTTTATTCATCCCATCTTTTTTTGTTCAGGAGATACACAAGTGAAGAGATACCCAATAGTGTCCAATACAGAAAAGTGTGGAATACATTTTGAGTGGTCCATATATTTGGTCATCAATAGCATTTGCCAAGATGCACAAGGCTGCATATCAATGTTCAGTGTTAAAATTAAAGTGTTTTTATTTGATAAAATAATTAAGCTAATGCACATCTCATTCATGTTTCCCTTGCAGGAGTGGCAGGGGTCCCCTGTGTGTCCCCTCGACCCACTGGAGCTGCTCCATCAGTGTGAGGAGGCCCTCAGGGACCGACCGCCTCGCTTCCACAGGAACTTCATTCACCCCAGTGATGGAGACAGTGCCCCCAGCAGCCCCATCCGGGTGATGCAATGGAACATACTGGCCCAAGGTAGGCTCCTTACTTAGATGTATGACTCTGTCTAATGCCACGTTCACGTCACATCAGATTTATTTACCATAAGTACGACCTCCTTCAGCTTAGTTTAGCTTCCAAGTGGTAATTACAAGTAGGACACATGGGAATTTTTTTGTAGGCTTCGAAATCTCCCACTTGCTGACAAGTTTGTCAGCACAGGTAGCAAACATGGTAGAAAATCTACCGGTCAGCAGTCCAAGGTATAAAAAACTATTAGTTATATTCACACTAGTACAATCAATTCTACTTACAAAAAACAGGCAATATCTGCTTTGTTTATGGTTCATAAATAAAAAATGTTTTTGGATGTGGGCAAGATGTCATCCCATTCTTCCACTTCTTGGGATATGACATGAATGCAGCATTACACCAAACACTGGGCAATGTAAACAATGTTAGATCTGTGTTTTCTGTCTCCTGTCCTTCAGCGCTGGGTGAGGGGGTTGACAGTTTTGTCCACTGTCCTCTGGAGGCCCTTAGCTGGTCCCAAAGGAAGTACCTCATCTTAGAGGAGATCCTCACCTACCGGCCTCATATCCTGTGTCTACAGGAAGTAGACCACTACTATGACACCTTCAAGCCAATTCTTGCAGGCCTGGGTTACAGTAGCAACTTCTGCCCTAAGCCCTGGTCACCCTGCTTGAATGTTGAGGGCAACAATGGTCCCGATGGCTGTGCGCTGTTCTTCGATCAGTCACGCTTCGAGTTCTTGGATAGCGTGAACATACGCCTCTCCGCCATGCTGAGTCCAACAAATCAGGTATGTGTATGTGTGATAGACTAGGGGGAGGGTGTGGGTGAGGTGTGGGCTCCGGCTCACCCACACCCTCCCCGCAGACAGTATGAAGGCTACAGTGTCAATCAACTGATATAACCCCGTCAGCCATATGCAATTTAGTCTTTGGCAGCCCCGAGTGGCAGTGAGAGGTAACTGTTTAATCATAAATGTCGATTCCTGTGCTCGGCTCGGCCTCCAGTGACAAAGTCACCACTGACACTTTCATGTGCTGCTCTTTTGCCACAGGTTGCCGTGGTGACAATGCTACGGTGCCGGATCACCGGGAGGTGTGTGTGTGTGGCTGTGACCCACCTGAAGGCCCGTAGTGGCTGGGAGCGACTACGCAGCGCCCAAGGCTCTGAACTCCTACGTCATCTCCAGAACCTCATCCAGAAACACCTCGGCGGACCTTCGGGTCCTTCGGACAGTGACTCAGACACACCTCTGCTCATTTGTGGTGATTTCAACGCAGTCCCAACTGAGGAGGTTTACCGGCGTTTCACCTTGTCACCTCTTGGTTTGGACTCAGCCTATAAGAAACTTAGCCAAGACGGTTTGACAGAGCCAGAGTACACAACATGGAAGATTCGGCCTACAGGGGAGTGCTGTAGCACACTGGACTATATCTGGTACACTCAGAACAAGCTGAGTGTGGAAGCGGTGTTGGACATGCCTACTGAGGAACAAATTGGGCCAAACAGGCTTCCGTCCTATAACTATCCATCCGATCATCTCTCTCTGGTCTGTGACTTCAGCTTCAAGGAGAAAGAGTCCTCGTAAAGCGGCGAGGAGGAAAACAGGTGGCTGAGAAGCAGTGGCAGGTGGGTTACTGTCACTGAAATGAAAAAGGTCCGGTAACCTATGACACTCAAGTTGCAGGATCACACACTGCAACAACTAAATCCTACCTCCCCGTTTGGTAGTACTCGTTTTGAGAGTAAACCTATCTGACGAACACTAAAGCCGAACTGTGGTAGTGTTTTCTATGCCGTTCTAGTAACGTGTACATCATTCTGTACAATGCTGGAAGATTCTCATCTGGTCTGCACAAAGTTTATCCCTTGAGAAACCAGTGGGTTCACTATTTTCAATTGTTATGTAGCCTATATTAAGTTACATGTTTAATTGGCTAGAACAAACTGGGGGCCTTTTAAGAAAACATGGATTTGGTCAGATCCTCAATTCCATTGTACCTGGATGCTACTGATATCACAGAAAAATTAAGAATTTCATATGAGCTGGTGTTTTTTCCATAATTTTTTTTATATATAAATCAAGACTTGTTTAGTCAAGTAAGCTTTAGTGCACAACTTGTGGTATAATATTGGGGAACTCACTTTGCTTCACTACGCAAGTTGTGCAAGAACATTTAAAGAATGAAAGCTCTGTACTGGGCTTCTCAGACCATTTGCAGCTGAGGCACAGTAGATCCTACTTGGTCCACAACTTGTTTGCACAGCTGTGTACTTACTATGAATTCTGTGGGAAAGCCACCAGCAGCACAGCAAAACTGTTCTTATTTGTTTCATATGTTTATTTCAAAATAATCCTGAGATCAAACTGTTGTAGATTGAACTGTATTAGAGTGAAGAATTGTACTTCATGCTGCCTATGTACTACAGAATGGGAATAAAGTGTTTTTGCAGTATACTTGTGTGGGGTTTATATTTCCCTTGATCACCAAATTGCTTTTGAAATGTAATATTAGGTGTAGGTTAAATACTGACATCCATTTTAGAGGGAGCAAAATACCAGCTAAAGTATACCAGCTAAAAAGATAATTTACCAGGTAAAAAAAAAAAACAATGGTAGTGGTTGGAGGTTGGAGGTGGAGGGTATGTTACAATGCAAACCTCTCACTGATAGTACGTACTATGGCCCCGGCCCTTGCACTTTTGGTTGCTTTGGGAATTAAAGCTTACGCTGCTGGTTACACACTCATTGTAAGTCATTCTGGATACGTGTCAGCTAAATGCCTAATGTGTAAAACAGAAATGTCATGGAGAAACCTTTGTTTTGTTGTCTGGTATTTAACTACCAACTCAAATCTCTTTTCACCTATGACTGGATTTAACACTGGCAGCTCAAATATTTTTCAGCTTTTAATCTAATCATTTCATTTCTGTCTCAACATGGAGATTTGGAAAAATCGTTTATCTCTGCCTAGGTATCAATGATATCTGTTAACCAGCTGGTATGCCAAACATGCATAGCAACCATGGAGACAATGTATCACAGAATGTGTTTGTGCTGCATTGTACTCTGGACGAGGAAAAATAAATCATTGCGTTATCACTGGTTAAAAATGTGGCTTTGTTCCAGCCAAACAGATTTTTTTTGTGTGTAAATTAGCTCCAAATCTAGGTTCCACTTCCTCCTTTCTTTGTTGAACAACCTGATATGTAACGAGGTGGACAAAATAACAGAAACACTACATCAAAAAAGGACTAAAACTAAACAATTACATCACAATTAAAGTCAGCCAACTCCTTAGTCTGTAGTGTTTACCGGCATGTAGTAATGTCTACCTACCTTTACACACTAGCTTCTATGCAACAATAATTTCTTTAAAAAAAAATCCTAAAACCATGGGAAAAAATGACAGATTTCAGGTTTCAAATATCTTTTTATATGTCAGTAAAATCTACTTGAATACACTTTGAAACAAGAGTACAACAAAATAGAATATACTTCAAATGTTGAATATACAAACAGTTCAGTCTGAACGCAAAACACCTCTCTTATATCCCTCTTTTAAGATTACCAAAAAAGAAAATGTATTAGGGAAATCTATGGGCAGGGCCAAAATGGCAGTTAGAGAATCTATGCCAGCAAATTGACCCTCTGTTTTTGAGCAAAAAGAAATGTGATCTGGGATCCACAGTTGGATTTACAATGCCTCAGTCCTTGTCTCTATCAAATAATTCAAATAAGGAGGTAACAACTTTGCTTCATTTCCACTCTTGGCTTTTTTCTGTGAGCTTACATGCACCCATAATTCTACGAGGATTTTGAAATCGACACGGCAGCATGCATTTCTTAGCATTTGTATGCAGCCAGCCCAGGTAGGGTTGAGGAGAAGAGAGCACACTTCAGCGGAAAACAATGAATTAAGAAATACCCGAGGCCCTTTTCCTTGTTAAATAAATCCTAGGCCTAGAGTTTTTCCTTGACACTCGAGAAGGACAAACTCCAGGCGCTCTGCAAAACATGAACATGTTGTAGATCCGTGGCCAAAGACCTACCAGATTCAATCCATATCACCATTTAGCAATCTGATGCAGACAGGAAAACTATAATACAAACATGAGTTGCCCTACTTTCAATAATACTGTGCTTGGTACTAGGTATCAAAACAGGCCAAAAACAATTGTCAGCTTACTGTTCAGACAATACATGAAAAAATTGAGAATTAAAATCTAAGCCTGTTCTGTTATTTTTAGCTCTGTAAACTGTATAGTAGATATAGGTTTATTTATATATACACACACACACACACACACACACACACACACACACACCCACCCCTTTTTCTATCTGATATCGCTCTACTTGAAGAGCTTCTCCCAGCTCTACTTTCTCTACCGGTCTCTCTCTCACTTTTGTGTAGGACTCACATAGCACCAGCCATAATAGATCTGCACAGTGATAGTCAAAAATAAATTGCTGGTTTCAACATCTGCAGAGGCAAAATAATAAACAAATGTTCTATACAAAAGCACAGCTTCATTACATCCCCTATTTAGTCTTTTTCTTTCACTTGTCAGTTCACATTTTAGTTGGTTCTAATTATTTGCCTTGTTTTGTAGTGTTTCAGCTTTTTTTGCAGGTTGTCCATTTTCAAAGTATGAGTCAGTGACAGTGATCCATTGAGAGGGCACAAATGTAGTGATCAAGGTTGGTCCCTTTAACTTTATGAAAAAGTCCCTTCAAAGTCCTGTGTGGGTTCCTATGTTGCAGGGGTTCATTACGGTTCGGGCTCCGTACATAATGTTTTTTACTAGAAGAGGTTGCTCTGTGGTTCTGAGGGAGAACGAAGTGGTAAATGGTAAAAAGCAAGGCTCTGGTCAAAAACAGGTGTGAAGACAGGTTTAAGGACTTAAAAAAGGGCCTTGAGGAGTCTTTAAAGTCTCACAGACTGTTGCTGGTTATTATAAGAGGAAAAATTACCTCAGGGCTGTACAAACTAACCCTCTGACAGAAGGGGGCTAGATGGGAGGATGACAGGAGGATGGGAGATGGGCATTGATAGGTGTGCGCACACACACACACAGTTCTGTGCGTTTCAACACTCAGGCTCTTCTGTCTTTGCAACAGAGGTGACATCAGCCTCTTGTGATTTGATTACCACCTCTGCCTCGACTGCTTCTGACTGGTTCTGAACCTGAACAGTTTGGAGCTGTGCTTGGTTCTGTTGGACTGACAGTGGTACCTGGACAGCTTGGACCTGAACAGCTTTCATGTTCTCTGCACCAACTCCTCCGGTTGCTGGTGCTAGCCCCCCTATTACCAGCTCTGAGCCCTTGATGATGCCACTAATGATATGAGGCTGTGCTGTTGCGGTCTGATTGGCTGTTGTCACTGTAACCACCCCGGTCCCGCTACCAACACCTGGATGTGTCTGCGCATGTGTTGGTACAGTGAGTCTCATCACCTGTGCTCCCGGGGCAACGCTGAGAGGGGCCAGAGCCCGGACAGTCAGAGGGCCTCCGAGAAGGCTGATGCCTGCTGGGGAGGCACCAACATTGTGCTTGTTAGAGCTGGCAGTGCCTGTGGAGGTCTGGAGATGACACTGAGCTAACTGGTGGGCAGGGATTGTGATGATCTTGGCCAGCTGGACGGTGATCTTGTCTCCGTTCTCAGCTGTGGCTGGGACCATGGTGGGGATGGTCTGGATCACAACCTGGCCAAAAAAGACAAGAGGTCATGAAAAGGTAAAAAGGAAAGAATAAATATTGATTATGGTTCGACAATTGAGAAAACGGCAGTGAAATATTTTCCATGTTTACACACCTTCTGTTGTGAGTTGGCGCTACCTGCAGCCGTGCCGATGTGAGAGGCGTTGGTGAGGAGGGTGGTGTGGCCAGGTGCCCCTGTTGTCCCTGGCGCCTGCTGCACAGCAACTGTGGAGATCTTCTGGCCCAGTGATGTTGTCATGACTACGGGGACCTGCATAGCAACCCGCACTGTCCTGTAGACATGAGAACAGGCAGGATACCCAGTTAGCATTGTGCTACATCAAGGTGTAATGTCAACATCTACTGTTGGAAGAAGATGCTGACATTTACATTAGCACTCCTGATTCCAGAAAGCTACACATCACCACACCCTCTGGCGGCCACAGTGGAAGTCCTCAGCTCTAGCCGTCAACAGCAGTTTGCATTTTTAAACTTGGCTGTCTCAACAGTATTGAATAGACATGGTTAATGTCTGCGCCGATTCTGACTGAAAACTGACCATTTCGCCACTGAAACCTCCGATTGATTTTGTTTTTGGATAACGCCAGTTTGTTAGCTAGCTAACTATCACTGTCTTTTTATTAAAACATCTGATTTGCACACTAGCTAATGTAGCAAGTAGAAGCTAACATTATTAGTGGCTAGCAGTCGCATGTTAACATTATCAGTAGCATTGCTAAATTAGCCTGCTGGATAGAAAGCTAGCTTAACACAGCAAAAAACAAAGTATTTGTTTAGGTTAAGTGAGCTGACTATTCTCAAGCTACAACTCTTAGTGAACCTAAATGTAGAAACAAACCTACTTAATTAAACAATTGACTTGGACTTAACAAATTACAGATTTGACTTACACTCACACCACAACAATCTTTTTGCTCTTTTATCCAGGTATCTCTCATTTTCTTGCCCAGTTATTATATATTTAGCCATTATTTGCACAATTCTGCAATGGACCTCCAATATGGCACCAGACGTGGTTGTTAGGAGATTTGTGATACAACTGCAAAAGCTCTATTTAGTCTAACCTGGGCCCAGAGGCAGTGGGGATGATGGCCGCATGAGAGTGTTGTGTCTGGTTTCCGTCTGGCGCTGCAGAAACGGTCACTATCCTCGGAATCCCCGCTGCCATCGCTGCCCCACCTCCTGCCACTATCCTGCTGCCCTTTGCGACAGGAGTGTGTGCCATGTTGGTTCTGTTCCCGCCTCTTAGGATGTTGGGCTTCTTGGAGGACGACAGCTCAGTCACCTGGAGCAGCATATCTGACGGCGGCGTCACACGCTCGTAGGATGCAGTTTCTGAGCCAATAAGATTGTCAGGGACATCTGCCTTGTCGTCATCAATGATGACAATGTTTTTGGGCATCTCTTTGAACTGGTAGACCAGTCGCTGGCCTTCTACCTTGGCCAGGATGCCACGCTGGTAGTAATACCTGGGGAGAGGGGGAGATAACAGGTAGTGGTCAGAAGTTATGATGTTGCTTAATAGGTTCAAATGCTTTCAATTTCTTAAATGCCCTCTTCTCCTTCTAAAAAACGCAAATATGGAAAAACAATCCCTGCCACCCACCCACTCACCTTAGTGCCCGCCCCATGGTCTCATAATTCATGTCTGGCTTGTTCTTGTGTTTGCCCCACAGCTTGGACACAGCCTTGGAGTCAACCAGTTTGAAGATGCCCTTCTCCCTCTGGGTCCACTTGATGTACCTGGGACATGTGTTCTTGTCCTGGAGGAGGTCCAACAGGAACTCCCACAGGTAGGTGGTGCTACCCGCTGAAAAAAACAAAAACAAATGTAGTATGCTGCTGATGTGTCTTTATCTAATACTTTACACATTCAAAGACAACAACAGGTAGACTTGATATATGTTTGTGAGCCTGAAAGTGAACATTACGAAGATGTACTACATGTATTATATACCTTTTCCTTCTCTTGGTTTCTTCTTGATGCCCAGGTCCGGTGAGCCATTGGAAATAGCTGACTGGTGTGTCTTTGGCTTCCGTCCAGCTGCAAAGGGAGAGATCAATTCAGTTATTCAAGCAGGACTGATTTACAGCGATACAGGATACAATGGAATCACTGACTTAAGAATCAGTAAAAGTGTACCACTAGGTGGGGCTCTTTGATTACCTCATTGACCAAGATATAGGTTAGGTTTGAGGTTTGTGGTCTGGCTCAGCTTTCGGCTCACTAGTTACTGTTCATCACTAATCACAGGGTTCCCACACATTTTCCATTTAAAATGTCCTGTTTTTCATTTTACTACCCCCCCTGCCCAATTCTTCCCGTTTTTTTTGAATAACTGAAAGTTATGTTCATGTTCCACACTTTCCCCCAGATTTCGAGACCTGCATTGGCTCCCTTTAATCAACTAGTAGTGACCACCACAAACTACAAGCTTGGAGTGTTTCTCCCAACCTTTCTTCTTTCTGACAGGCTCGTGGTCCGGCTCTGGTTCTGGTTCCTCTAGCAAGGTGACCATTTCCTCATCTTCCTCCTCGCAGCAGTCCTCCGTCGATACCTCCACCACTGTCTCTGACATCGCATCGGGCCGCATGGCCGCATGGAGGAAGTCCGGCGTCGAGACGCATGCCGGGACAAACACATCTGGATGGATGAGTGGAAGAGGGAGGAGTGAGAAGGAGCTCTGTCAGTGATGTGTGTTGTGAGCTTGTGCAATGAACCTGTGTTACGAAGTTTTGATGGGAAAAAGATCAATCTCTGAGAGTCTATTATAAATTGTTAGTATTTACTAAATAAAGCTCCTGTGGTAACATCGGATCTATAAAGAACCATTTTGAGGTTTGCAAACAACTGTTTCATAACTGTTTCTCCCCAAAACTAAATGTTAGAGCAACACTGTAATGACCTGTGTTTTGTGTAGTATCAGGCTGTTTGTGTTACCTGGACTGCGGTCTCCTCTGAGGCTGGAAGGTGAGTCCATGTGTAGCAGAGCCTCTGCCGCCTCAATCTTGTCAGAGCAGTGGACACTGCTGCCATGGACAGAAGCCTCCACTGAAACAAACACACACACTGTATTAACCACAGGAAACACATCACTGCTCAAACTCAATAGAAGCAGTTATAAAATAATAAATATATGATACTTTATTGATCCCCATATGAACACATTTTCTCTTGCCTCCTCCAAGGAGGTCAGTTCCCTTGGAGGTAGTAGGGATTTGGTGTCTTGCTCAAGGACACTTCAGCAGGGTGGATGCTTTCTGAAATAAGGATTGAACCCAGGTCCTACACTTGAAGGACAGTCTCTCTAACCACTAGAGCACCTTGCTGCCCCACATTTGAGGCTTTAAGTAGCCACAATCTCTGTTTATCTGTTCTACTTTCTAACAAAATTTTGAACACTTCAAAGAGCTGTTTGCTACCTCTTTTACACTTCCACTGCCATTAACACAGTGATACAAACATCAACCCCACCAATATCACCACCACCACGCATACAAAATGTGACCATTTGCTGCCCCCTAGTGATATGCCGGTTCCTGTTAAAAGGAATGGTTTCATTCCCTTGCCTTCTTACACTAATTAATTATGGCAGTTGTCATGGCTGAGACCAGGAGTTTTCCTTCATTGTACCTTCAGCTGACTGAGATTCTAGGTCTGAGACACAAGCAATAGTGTAGGAGGTTCCAGTAATCTAACAACATTCTTTTATGTTGATGTTTTATGTCTTTCACATCTCATTATCTCATTTCATATTTTGATGCCATGCTTAATAATAAACTTGAACTTGTACTTCCAGGTAGGTACATTATTGGGTAATGTTGTCAAGTAAAATGCCTGCCTAAAGTAAATCTATGGTTGCCTTCCAATAGTAAACAAGGAAGGTAACTGGTCAAAAGACAGGAGTAGAAATTAAATAGAAACCTTTATCCAGTCTATGTTTACCCTTCTGATCTATGAGAAGATGAGGCAAGAAAAAGAATGATGCCGTTTAATCGAAATGGGAAAAAGCCTGTTGTTAAGGAAGTGGCATGCAGCCCATCTGGTACCCCCAGAAGGAACCCAGGGCACCTGCTGTTGTCAATCACTGGTGGGCAACATGAGATCCCATTACGACCTACCCTGCCCATGTTTGGCTATCTGACTGAGGCAACAGGCATTGCATAGGGGAGAGAAATGGGCTATCTTTAGATTATCCCACTCATTCAGACCTTCACACAAACAAACATGGCATACTAGTAGACACCACAGCATAGACCCTATAGGCTGCTGAGCTGCCCTTGAAACCAGGCAGGAGTGTTGTAATAAGCCCACCAAACAGCAACAGGTCAGAGAGCTTCAGGTTATCTTGACCTATATAACCACACACAGATGCATTGGCCATTTAAAGTCTTTCATCCAAAAATGTAAAGAAAAAATTCAGCAATGGTGAATTTAGTAACACATTTAAATACATTATGCACACAAGGGAAAGTTTGAAAAATAAAGTTTTGTCTTAAATCAACTGTTACGAAAATTACGAAATGAATCTGTCAATAAAAGACGAACAAAACCTTACAGTAATATATAACGGCGCCAAGAATAGCAGCAAGTCCGAGAAAAAGTAGTGCTGTCTCTTATGACTTCCGTGTTTACACTTTTCATCCTTTCCCTCCAGTTCTCTTCGAAGACGCACACAAATCCCCCTGTCACTCAACGCCCGCCCCGTCTGCTATTGGCTCGTTCACTGCTCAATAGCCCACCCCCAGCCGACTCTAACTGGTTTCCAGCAGGCTTTCTAACGCCTCTTCCACGCCGTTGGACTAATGGTTATGTCAATCAAATTTACACCCCTCCCTTTCGCATAACAATGCTTCCGCCATCGAATTGGCCAAAAATACTTTGAATATTGCAATTAAACAATACGGGAAACGACACGATGTTTTCACCACAGCCTACTCAATAACAGAAACGTATCATACGCGTTTGAAATTACACAAAAAAGTTATTTGCTCGTCGCTACGATCGAATGTATAAGCACCTCTTGAAACAACTCATTTCACAGGGAAGAAAGGGTGTAAGCCTGTCAGGCCATCCCACTCTTGGATAAGGGGGTGCAGAACACACTAACGGTAAAAAGGATATAACAAAATCTAACCTTGATACTAACACGAAGTAAAAAGTGCCCAATACAAATCAACATCACATTATAAGATATTAATAGCCAAATATTCTTATCTACTGGACTGATATTCAGGGCCATTAAGTGAAGAATATTATTGCATATCCAATTTTAACAGACGGAAGAAACCATCCATGGTGAAATAAAAAAGATATGTCAGTATCAAACGCTTTGATATTTGACAATGTAGCATAGTAGGTAAAAATAAACCCACATGTCCTTCCGACTCAGACAGCGTGGCAAAGACGTAGGAAAGACAACATCTTAACACTTCCTGGTTTCGCAGAGCCGAATTGAAAACCATTATCATAAAACACGCTGAAGCGGGAAAAATCTATTCCAATATGCAAATGACACCTCGTGCAGATTAGGATCTATACGTGCAGGCTGGCAAACCAAACTTAAGTTTTTAACCTTTTAAACCGGGTTTTAAGAAACCGTATAGCAACGCCATGCAGGTTGCTACCAAGGTGATCACTTCCTGATTGCCCTCCATTACTTCACGAAACTACTTAGCGGGTAGGGGCACAGCGGTCGCTGTTAAAAACACAAGGGATGCGTTAACGTTAGCTCACGGATCGAGTTTATTAATAAATACCAGTACGTTACCTGCTCTAATGAGCAGATCGAGTTGATTAGCGGGCCCCTCATGCAGTGAAGTCGCCATGTTCTCCCCTTGCTGCAGATTCACATTGACTCCTCACTGAATTGTATGGGAAGCTACTAGCTCAGATCACTCCGCAGCTAAAGGAAATCTCCTCAAATTCAACCAGACACATAACAGCAGCCGAAAAATATCCTTCCGCCGCCAACACAGGAAATCCTTTGCCCTGCCTCGAAGCTCTCTTGCGTAGAGAGGACGTCAACAAAACACAGGAAGAGAAAAATCTCAAATGTCATCGAGTCAATTATTAGTTTAAAAAGGTCTGTAATAACTTTTTCAACGTATGAGTGTTGGATTGTGATTAACTGTTTTTGGGTACACTCATAGGACAATTAGTTGTATTACTGAGGCACAAACAATCAATTATTAACACTCAATGATTTATAATGACTAAATGTTTTTGTTATTCTGTTGTAAATAAACAAACATGAGTGGCAATTTTATTAACCAGAGGTTAATAGGACTGAGATATTTTATTCAAGTAGAAGTAGCTACTTACTTACTACATTGACATTGATTTCTAGTTGATGTAAGCATTTGTGTAGTGTAGCGCACTAGTATTTACTTAGTTTTGAACAAATGAAACTAGGATTTTGTACACGATTCAAACTTATCCCTACAAAATTAATCAATTCATCCATTGCCCTCTCAAAAATTCATTATCAGCCCAATATTTTATATTGGTTATTTTGTCACATTTGTGTTAAAAAAAAAAGTCAGCATGAATTTGAGAAAGTAAAGCCTGAATTATTAAATATTTTCAAAAAAGCAGCATTAAAAAATGGTATAAAATGATGTAAGAGATAATTCAAGGTTTGAGGTAACATTTGGTTGAACTATCTCTGCAGTGTTTCTTAACCCAAAATTGGTTGCATTTCTGTTTCAGGTTGTTCAACACATGACAACTACTACCAGCATAGAATGTGTTTTGCCACCAATGACGTTATGTGCCTATATCTGTGAAGCCTTTCGCAACAGTCTTGTTATTTTGTGCTTTTGTCTTGATATTTTTGCATTACTGGTATCTCTTCCCCATTTTGATTATTTATTTCTTTCTTCCTTCCTTGCATCTCATATCCACACTATTGCAGTAGGACTATTAACTACCAGTACATCATCATTAGCAAAGGACTAAAAAAAGGTTGTAAAAGCAGTATAGCGCCCATTTTCAAACGTGGATTTTATGGTTGAACCTGTGCTTTTTTTCTCATCTGTATTTCCTCTATGTGGGATTAAGTAGACAGAACATAATGGATAGGATGTAAAGACAAGTAATTTCTTTTCAATTAGGTTATAGGTCAAGATCCAAAATAGGAGGCAGGCCTTCTTCTGGTAGGTACCCATGACAGGAGCACCAGTACCTGGTAACTAAGCCTGGGTCCCAGTTTGAGAGAATATATTTCTCATTTGGGACACGGCTGAAAAAAACCACGAGTAGACTGTACTAATAGAGCCTCATTTATCCAAACTTAAGAAATCTGAACCGACTGTAACTTAATGGACCCAAATATGCAGTAATACAAAAATACAAGGTCCCATCCACAAGGTGGCAGTATCTGTCCAGTTGCAGTATGGTAAAGTAGCCAAGTATATCAGGCCCAAACAGTTTCTGTCACAGACTGTGCCTGTCACTGCTATCTGCAGCTGAGTCATACACCGATCAGCCATAACATTAAAACCATTCGGCGGTGGATAGGGATCAGCATGGGCACTCTGACCGGTCTGTGGCTACGCAGCAAGCCGCGATGCACTGTGTGTTCTGACACCTTTCTATCATAGCCAGCATTAACTTTTTCAGCAATTTGTGCTACAGTAGCTCTTCTGTGGGATCAGACCAGACGGGCTAGCCTTCGCTCCCCACATGCATCAATGAGCCTTGGGCGTCCATGACCCTGTCGCCGGTTCACCGGTTGTCCTTCCATGAACCACTTTTGGTAGGTACTAACCACTGCATACCGGGAACACCCCACAAGCCCTGCCATTTTGGAGATGCTCTGACCCAGTCGTCTAGCCATCACAATTTGGCCCTTGTCAAAGTCGCTCAGATCCTTACGCTTGCCCATTTTTCCTGCTCCCAACACATCAACTTCAAGAACTTGCTTCC
>OOFE01021732.1:14468-27559 GCA_900323365.1 Monocentris japonica | reverse complement strand
CCATCTGGTCAATCTCTGCGACTCAGCGCTGTCGCCTGCTGGAGGCTCTGCCACCCACGCAGACAACACACGCACACACACACACGGACCTCTGACATTTAAAAATGTCTGCCTCGGAGATGCAGTGTGATACTGTATGATATTGCCTCACTGTGTCATGTAATAATAAATATTGTACAGTTCCTGCCAGAATGTCAAAATCCTGCTAGAAATGCTGTCAAAGGCCTTTCACCGCTTAATGTAACCTACTGGTTTTACCGCTACTGACTGGTTTCAACCTTGCCGACTGGTTAATGTAACCTACTGGTTTTACCGCTACTGACTGGTTTTACCGCTACTGACTGCTGTCAAAGGCCTTTCACCGCTTAATGTAACCTACTGGTTTTACCGCTACTGACTGGTTTCAACCTTGCCGACTGGTTAATGTAACCCTCTGGTTTTACCGCTACTGACTGGTTTCAACCTTGCCGACTGGTTAATGTAACCTACTGGTTTTACCGCTACTGACTGGTTTCAACCTTGCCGACTGGTTAATGTAACCCTCTGGTTTTACCGCTACTGACTGGTTTTAACCTTGCCGACTGGTTAATGTAACCTACTGGTTTTACCGCTACTGACTGGTTTTACCCTACCGACTGGTTAATGTAACCTACTGGTTTTACCGCTACTGACTGGTTTTACCGCTACCGACTGGTTAATATAACCCTCTGGTTTTAAGGTAACACGCTGGTTTTTTTATACGGACTAGATTTAATGTAACTGCTGGTTTCAATGTACATTTAATATAATCTACTGGTTTTAACGTTACCGACTGGTTTTAACGTAAATCTTCCCACAACTGCCCATCTGCCATTTCAGGAAACAAAACAAAACATCTACTGGGTAAATATGTAATCAAACAAACTGCATCATATCCATCATATTGGAGGTGGCTGACACTGGCTGGCCCACATCCCATTTCCTTCAATATCGGCTACAGATATCGATCTAGCCCTAACAGACGCACTTGTAGATGATGGTTTTGGTTGTGAAACCAGCTTGCCTCTTGGCCTGTTTGCTGTTGTCTCTGAGCAGAACTGTCACTCATCATTACGATCAACCAAATACACACACTTCTATGACAAGTACTGCCCTGTGGCAATCTCAATCCTTTCTCTCTCTCTCTCTCTCTGTGTGTATGTGTGTGTGTGTGTGTGTGCACCCAGTAGTGTAGAGTGCAACACTAGCTATATTACATGAGTAATGCAAGAGAGTGGTGAGCAGATTTGTATACTGTCCCCATTGCATCTTCATAAAAACAAGACAGATTTTTAGTCATCCAGCCACATTAAAACTTGATTGTTTTCAAATAGAATATAAAACATTTATTTTTTTTCCTCTTTAGACTTTTGGTGCAAAGCAGGCTACACAATGCTTTACAGAAAATGGGCTTTGGGGAGCCTTGTAGCAACTGATGATATAATAACAGTTTCATAACTTATGAAAATGTATTAAGAAGTCCCTCTACATAAATCAAAAACGTAATAAAACCTGATAATATAATAAATTGCGTGTTAATGTGCCTGTTCAGAATGATATTGTAATAATAAAAACAAATTACATCCCTTATAATGTAATCGCTGCTGGTAAATATAATAATGTATTAGGGAAAAAAAACATCAGGTTTTATTACATTTTTGGCTTATTTAGAGAGTTTATTGCATGTTTACATTATGCAGCAGTTATTACAATACGTATGTATATAATCTTTCTATTTTTATACACATTGAAGAACTGGAATAGAACTATGGCGTCTGGATTCATGTCTGGGTTTCACTGTAGTGAGGTAAGATTTAATGCGTCCTCCATCACTTAATCTTGTAAAACATGTAAACATGGTGGTGATTTGTTGGCTGCCAGTCTTTCCCACTTCTAACAAGTTTCAGACTGTCAGGTAAATGGATCAAGCCACTTGGTTGTTCTGCCTCCTCTTGTCACTTTAAGGTATTAATCCCAGTCTGTGTCGATGCTTTTGCCCTCTTGGACCAATTGGATAGAAACCGAAAGAACCTCAAACTATTTTCGTTTTGCTTGCAACCCCAAACAGCATTTGTATATTCAGTTTCAAAGACTGCAGTCATCTTCACAGCATTCACAGCCCCTGTCAAAGTGGAAGCCAGGAATGCCTGGCTAATGGTTGTTTATTTGCTGTAAGTAACCATCTAAAACCTTTGAATTCCATAGAAGAGCCCAGAAAGGAGTAAAAGGCATCATGTCCCACAAACAGAGTCAAAATTACAGATTACTTACATTGCACTTGGTTCATAAACAGTAAGAAAAAGTATGCTTTGGCCAGTACGCCTACTAGCATCAGTGTTTTGTGCATGCTCCATCTCCCTGATGAAGGCTTACTAGCTGAAACATTTGAGATGGTTGTGTTTCCTTTATTTATCCTAGTGCAATGCACTGTAAGTAATCCATCATTTTGACATCTATTTTGTGGGATGTGCTGCCTTTTTCTCCTGTTTGGGAATCTCTTATGGAATTAATTTGTCCAGCACGTGAAGATTTCAATCTCAGTTTCCATTTTTACATTTCCAGCTTGCATTAATGGCATGACATTTGTGTTGCCAAAGCGTATAGAGGGCAAAATAATGGATAAAGGGAAAAAAAGACATGGTATGATGGTAAGATGGTATCTGGTAATGACAAATAAAATGAACAGAAAATGATCATCAAATGATTAAAGAAAACATACAAATGCATTGTGTAACCTACAGTATTGTATATATAAGGTTTATATGTTGCACCTGTAGTGTTTTTGTCTAAATACATTCATGTGAGAAACTCTATGCATGATGTACTATTATACCTTTATACACTTATACAGTCCACATATATAATATTAAAGTGGCTACTGTAAATAGTTTAAAAATGGCATGTTTCTACTTATGTTACTCAGTCGCTTGCCATACAGAACTTTTATCACCAACACAAAAGGAAGATTTTCATTATCTGGAAAGGTCATGAAGCCTGGAATAGCTTCCTCAAAACTTTGAAAATATGTCATTCTTATGTCCTTGTAAATGGTACATGTGCATAAGAAATGGCTTTCTGTTTCAATGTCCAGATGGCAGTGGCTACAGACATGTTCCTCTTTTGGTTGCCACAATTGTTTTCTTTCTGATTTTTTTTAGTTTGAGATGTTGTGCCAGTTGGATTTCTCTGTTAAGGGACTACTAATCAATCTCTTTCTCCCCTACATCTAAAACCTTTTGTAAGCCAGACCTGTGTGAACAGTGGGGCTAGGGAAGAGACTGAATACTTTTAACCATCACTGTACTGCCATACACTAAGATGACTCTACTTGGGAATACAAATTGGAAAACAAAAGCAGGTTGGGTTGCCTGTTTGGAGTGTCTGCCACTGAACTCTCATTAGCCAGGCACACAATAGGCTACTCCTATTTCCCATGAAACACTTTTTCCACAAACTGGCAACTGTATTGACCCTCCCTCTCTGCTCTCATCTCCCCGGCCTCTGAGGTCCTAAGTGGATTAAATGGATTCGAAACAGTAGCAGCAGCCACGCTAATAGCATTGCTTGAATTTTAAGCGAGCCATGGTGGATTGATTCAGACACTAAAGAGCAGCAGCATTGTAACTGAGATGAGCTAAGTGTTCTCTGTACCTCACCCACACCAAGGCCGTTACACATACACCTGCTGTATGCTGGCAAGCTCATAGTAGGGTTGGAACAATGTGGCTTTTTGAAGGCCGATACCGATATTTTTGGATTGAAGCCTCCGGTGGCCATTATTTTGTGCCAATGTTCAATGTGTGTGTATTTGACCGTTTTCATGCCAAACAATTCCACAAAAATTGCAAGCATTCAGAATGTTATACTTGTCAGGGTGAAAAAGTGAGACAGCATTTACACCACTAAAGCTCTCCATTGAAACCATAATCATCATCATAACACACATAATGAAGCACCCACAGACAATCGCATCATATCCATCATGTCAGAGGTGGATGACACTGACTGACCGATATTTGGTCATATATCAGCCCCATGTATCGGTCAAACCCTAGTTCTTAAGTATCAGGTAAGATACTAGTTATCTTTTGGTCAGTAGTGTGTGTGCATATGAGGAAGGTTGCAATTATTTTGTGTACATGTGTGAACAAGTGTGTGGTGTGTTTGGTGCGTGTGCATACCAAACACAGACCAGCGGTTTATACTGGCAGCCATCAGTTCTCCCAAATCAGGAATCCTTGTCGGGTGGATAAACTCACAAAGTGCTTAGTTGTGTTCTTCAAGAGAGATGGAGAGAGAGAAAGAGAGAGAGGGGGAAATATAAAGAGAAATAGGTGCTGAGAAAGACACAAAATCATAAAGGAAAAGCTTGAAAGAGACAGATGGGTTGTGCGACAGAAACAGCCACAGTGTGTAAAGCTGAGCAAGAGAAAGAGGCAGTGATAGAGGGCAGTGAGGCACCTTTAGCTTGAGAAACCAAACAATCAGCAGCCAGTGAGCAAACAACAAAGGATAGAAAATGCTCTGTTGCAACCTGTCCTGGCCCTGGAGTATGTGAAGCTGGCCTCTGCATCAGGCATTAATTGCTAGCTGTCCCCCACTGATGCAGTGTTTTACCGCTAATTTTAGACACTGCTAATTATGAGTGTTACTGCAGGGCAGTAACCTGATGAAGTGATAATGGCTGTGGAGGAAAACAGAAACTGGATACAGAAATGCAGAAAACAAACAAGGTGTCATTGAGAAGCACTTCTACAGTGGTTTAAAACACGTGTCCAGCTAGTTTGCATTTTTGTGGTACCGCTGTACAACAGCGGCTCTCAAACATTTGCAGTCAATGTCCAAGAATCTGCAGGTTTTAATCCCAACCAAACTCTCCAGCAGCCCATTTCATGGATTTGCACATTTTCATCCAGAACTGCTCAGTGAAATCAGCTGCTGTGTTGGTTGGACTGAAACCCTGCAGATTCTTGAACCATGGCTGTGCAGAATACTGTGGCATTTTAAAAAATATTTGTATTTCAAGGTTTCATACTTTCTTGGTTCTTGGCATCTTCAAATGTTAAGTGCAAAATGTTACATTGCTTTTTGTGATCATTATGGGGCCTAATTTAGGCTGTTTCTCTAGAGAATGATTTGATTGGAGCTGATTGGATTAGCTTGCACAGCTACAGCCCATCTCTCTCTCTGTGTGTCGGTGTGGTTAATGGTGCCTTTCTAAAGGCTTTATTAGAAGTAATTTGCTGCAGCGAGCGCTGACTGATATCTGGGCCATGACCCTGTCTCTCACTTGAAGGGTATAAGAGGGACTCCCAGTCTCACTGGCAGTGGCAGGCCCTGCACTCCTTCCATAGATTGGACTCTGGATATAGCTACACACTGAATACATTGTAGAGCACTGGGCATGGACAGAGAGGGAGGATGAAATGACAATGCCCAGTGATCCAAACCAGAAATGTCTCATCAATACAAAGTGTCAATGCAGAGTTTCAGGCAAGCAGCAAGACCCAAATCATTGCTGTTATCATCATCATTATCACCATCATCATCATCACAATTACTGATCACTACAATATCAACATCATGCTTGACAAACAACTGTGTCCATCTCCCTGTTTTTCTTGTCAGTAGTAGACTGGTGGTCAGAGTAGGACCCACATATCTGTCAAAAAATGATTTCCTATATGTGTGTATTTGTGCCCAGCCACACCTGGATTTCAGAATCTCAAAATGCACATTTATTCTGGGATTTTATCCAAAATTAATATTTCTTCTCAAAGGTCTAGTATATGGTAAAAATAATCCTAAATCGTTGTGCCCAAATCTTTTTATTTGTGCTCATCGTATTGGAGCATTACCAGTGGTTGACATCAGATGATAAATTCAGTGCACCCATATATATAAAACATATTTATTGTGTAAATGTTTTATGAATGAACCACTTTTACAATAAGCTTATGATTGTAATATGATAGTACACTAGATCTAATCTGTACAGGTTTCTGTTGACACAGATGGCGCTTCATAGGAATGCAACTATATATGCTATGCACATTTACAATGAATTGTGAAGGTAGGCAGTGTGGGGACTGATACAATACTCATTGGTTAAACTGATGTGTGACAGCAGATATGAGCTCAATATGGGTAGAAAGTGGTGTGTGCTTGCTGTGTGTTAGTGTATGCCTTTGTGCACGCTGTATGTAAGAACAATGTACTGATTTGACTATACATCGGACCCACAAACAACATTTGAAACATTGAATCCATGTCAGATTTGGCATGAAAATGGACAAATTTAAAGATATTAAAATATCAGCTCTCGGCAGCTGCAATCCAAAATTATCAGTATCAAAAAACCTGTATCGAGTGAACCATAGCATGCACTGCTGCCTAAGTTTCTGCGGTGGACTAGCATTGCGTGTAATTCTGTGTGAGCTGTAGCATACAGTAAGTGTGTGGGAGCAGCAGAGAATATGGGTGAAGTCAGGCAGGAAAACCCTAGGCATGAACCTCTCATTCGCTCACTGCTGCCATCAAACCCAGCTCCTACAGGAGTTCAACCTACTTCAGTGTGAACCATGAGGTCATACATGAATTAAAATCATTTTGAATTTGTCATCTCATGTCTGGAGTGTCAGAAGGCTGGGTCGATCTGGAAATGGTCAGGCAATTCAGTCAGTTCTATTCATCTGTGGGACATTTAGTGATCAAACCAGAATATGAATACAATATATTGGATGGGAGTTGCTGTTCTATAGCCGCAAGCAGTTTTCAATGTTCTGGACACAGAAGTGACAAAGCTTCGTAAGGCACTTAGATGGTCAGCCAATCACTGAGCTTCAGAGGTCATCAGAGGAATCTCATATGACTATGACAATATCAATGGTAATGACTGTTCTCTGGTGACAGGGTGTCACCGAAGATTAAATGTTCACAGATTTTCATAAGGGACTGTTGCCATGTGCCATCAAAATATTCATGCACGGGGAATTTGTGGAATGTTCCACAGCACGTTTTCAAGAACGTTCTCCCTGAGAGGGAAACAAGTCTGTCTGAAACCAGCAGAGACATTTTATTCTGATTTATCCTGTGCCATTTGGGACTGATCAGGTAAAGACATGTGTGCAGCACATTGATGACCTCCAGCATCTGACTGTCATGACCATCTGCTGATAATATTGATCTTGGCCTGCTGGGATGAATACAACCAGCAGCTTGCCATTACTGTGTGTTTTTTTAGCTACTGTAGCCGCTACATTTTATCTGGCCAGCGGAGTGGCCTGCTTGTTAACCTGCCTGTGTGTAATGTGAAAGTAACAGCTTTGATTGCATTTACCATCCATTCATGCACAGGAGTTCTCGAGTGATACACTGATGCACAACCTGTTCTATGTCCCCTATGACCTCTGACCCCTCTGGTGAAACAGAAATACTGCATACAAACAACTCAGTGAAGTTGTGACAGCATTCCTAAATGTGCCAGCTTTAATGAATAAATGGTGTATTTCATCAGCAGAAGGATCTGACTGCTCTTCCAGCATGTTTGTAGGCCTTCTGATGTGTGTGTGTGTGTGTGCGTGTGTGTGTGGATAACAAACCAATCCAACTCTCCCAATGTGCCAATAGGTGTTCAAGAATGTGTCTAAGTACTGTGCATTTGTCAGTGTGTGTGTGTACATGTGTGCGTTTCTAAATATGCAAATCTGAGTGTGTGTGTGTGTGTGTGTGTGTGTGTGTGTGTACCTCCTGATGCTGCTGTGTGTGAAAGATTCAGAGATGTCAAGTGAGCTCATAAATAATAAACAGGACAAGCGTTCAGCTGTGAATATTTCATGGCGCCTGAAAGTGAGCAGAAATGCTCTGTGGAGTTGGGCATCAACCAATAGCCTCCCAAAAGCAGGGATGGAACGATGGAGGGATGGATGGGTGGAGAAGATAGGGGAAAGGACAAGGCGATGCAGAGAGGATGGGAGTCGTACAGAGAGGACGGAGGAGGGAAGGGGAGGAGAAATGATTGAGAGAGGTGAGGAAAAACAGCAGTGTGTGTTGTCACTGGGGCGAACCGCTGCAGAGAGAGAGAGAGAGAGAGACAGAGAGACACAGAGAGAGAGAGAGAGACAGAGAAACACACACACAAACACAGAGACAGAGAGAGAAGACAACAGATTGAAGAGGAGGTATGGTGCTGAACCCGTGCTGGGCCTGGGTATGGTCTGGCACAGCATGGCACAGGATCAGCACTCTTTGGTTTTCCATTGCAATTTTGAACATATGAACATGTGACCCTGTCTAGAATGCACATGGGTAACTATAGCAACAGCAGACCCATAGCGTCCAGTGTCAACATCAACAACAACATCTTTTTTCGGATCTTGCATCAAAACACGTCAGCCACACAAGCTACAGCAGCAACAGTTAGTGAATGTAATACTGACGTCTCTTCAGAGGAATTAAGATCGTTTTGCACTTTCTCTCAGTCCATCATTTTTCCGTTTCCCATTGTTGCAGTGTTTTGTCGTTGTTTTCCATTGTTTGTTGACTTTCCACTTTCGTTTCATTTGTTTACATCAGCTGGGTGTTAAAATGGCGTAAAAATGGGTAAAAATGGCGGCTGTAATTGACCATTGATCGTTGCACTTGAGTGATGACTTGACGACAATTTGAAAGCGGCTGGTATCAGATACATCAGGGTGCTGTATTATCACGCTTTTACTGTACCCTAACCAGACTGAATTGCGAACAAAATAAAATGGAAAAGCATACTGTACCGTGACAGCATGGGGTGCAGTACGGCACACTAAACACATAGTAGTCTTCATATTTGTGACGCTACATTACTACCCTCAGGTACTATACCATCTGGAGAGATAAAATGGAAGGGTGGGCAAGAAAAAAACAAGATAGGGAGAGCTGAACAAAAGAGCAGTTTGATAGATATAAAGAGAGAGAGAGAGCTATTGGAGACAGTACATAGCTCAGGGTGTTTGCGTCTGTGTATATTTCAAGTATCTGTCTGCTCTGGCTCATTAGATATATGATCCTACCTGGATAAGGAGTGTGTGTGTCAACAGCGGTTCAGCTCTGCTGGGAACTATGGAGGGCTAATGGGCTACTCACAGAGAATAGGAGAGGCGAGAGGGAAAACTATACCAGCTCTCCAAGTGCGCTGTTGTACTTTACATACGCCCTGAATCAACCTCATTTCTCTTTTTCACTGTTTTTGCTGCTAGTCAAGGGGACTGTGTGCATGTGGTGCGTGTAGCATAAAATTCAATTCAAAAACCTTTATTCGCCTGATGGTTCTCTCTCTAAATAGAAATAGTTTAGGTGAATTTTCTGCTATGCTGCTAACGGTCCGCAGTCTCTGTATGAAGCAGCGAAGCAGTCTCTACTTAGCTTGTCATAAGCCTTTGTTTCACTGATCCTCCACCATACCTCTTTATATCCTTGGGGACTTAACGCCGCCTGCTGTGTGTGTGTATGTGTGTGTGTGTGTGGAAGTGGGTTTGATCATGCTCATGTGGTCATGCATGCAAGAATGTACCTGTACATTTCTGTACATGTACTGCAAATGATTGTACCTGCAACATATAATAGGTGATTGGGTGCTTGTCAGCCTACCTTCTGTTCAGTGTTGATAATGTGCCAGTGATACAAACAAAGCCAATCTGTTATGAGCCCTACAGCTATGGTAAATATGTTTACCTACTGCAGTTTTGTCAAATTTACTAGAATGATTTATTATTTCGTCGCAAAAATGCACATGTTGAGGCTTAACTGGAAGTATCCCTGAACTACATGAAGTGGTATGTAGTCGTTAATGAAAATGCATTGAGATGATTGTATCAATTAAGCGGGGTGTGTTGTGGGGCTAAGTTGATTTCCTGGTGTCAGATTTGAATAATGGTGATTGCTGCAAAGCGGAGTGGGGTGACAGAGAGTTTGAGAGAGAGAGTAGGACGTGTCCAGAATGCTGTGCACTCAACGTTACAGTAGTACACTTCAAATCCTAGATCACAGTCCCAGGAAAAGCAAAAAAGGGTTTTATATTGAACCTGAAAATGGCTCTTCAGACTTGTACCATAGCAGAACCCTTTACGGTGAAGAGCCGCAAAAGAATACATGTAATGCTCCAAATCAGCAGTAATAAAATAACTTTTGGAGTTCTTTACTCTGATTTACCAGTTTTTTAATTTCAACATGTTTTTTTTTGAGTAAGTTCAATATAGAACCACTACCCTAACCAAAGAACCACTGAAGAAACCTCTTTCTTCTGCGTCTATCAAGGTAAATACTTACAGTACTGAGCAGTATGAAATGGAAGTTGTATGTCAACTTTACATTGAGATTTAATGTACAGACAGACCTAGAGCAAAACTGTTCAAAACTGAGCAGTGGTTGCTAATATTTCCTCATCAGCCCAGCAAAGTTGTTAGAGAAAAATATGCTGCAATAGCTTGACTTTCTATGTAGTCAAACCAAGTACGACTTTTCTTTTTACAACCTATATTTATTAAAGCATTCTCGTGTTGGCTGTTGAGCAGTTAGTGGTCAAGTGCCTTGCTCAAGGACACATCAGTGATGGTTGTTGAGTTGTTGGTTCACTTTCCTCAACCACATTTTTCCAACCAGTCCTGGGATTCATACCGGCAACCTACCAGCCATGAGCCATCTTCTCTAACCTCTAGAGTTTGGAATAAGAAACAATAAGTCAAAGATGTGCACTGACATTTTTGGACGCTAATTTAAAAAATTGGTGTTCATGTGCACAGGGAGAACCAGGTCTGCATGGGGATGCAGGAGCGCAGCATGAACACCACGGCGTGCTGAGGGCTCCCTGGTGAGCCCACCAACTGGATTCTCCCACAAGTTTCCTACCTGTCATCCAAATGAGGGGGATGTTCCGACTTTATCAAGCCGTGAAAATGAATGTCTAAATGTAGATTGCACTGAAAATTGATTTGAACAATACAACAATAATAACAATTCTGAAGAGGGAATTTGGTTTTCCACACCTGCTGCCTATTGGGGTGTAAATGGGAACAAACTGATTCATGCATTGTGAAAACTCCTGAGTATATTTTTAACCAGCACAAAGACAAGAGTAGTCACAATCTTGCTCAAGTCTTAGCTCAAATGCAGCCCCTGTTCACATTGTTACCCTGCATGACCTTTGCTAATGATTTATATGGATCAAGCAGATTTCTGGCACATCAGAGAGGGAAATATAGGATTTGTTCAGAGGCATCAAGCGCTGTCATTGCAGTGATTTTTTCTGGGATGGTGGCTGGGATGGTTTGGAGAATTATTGAGCAGCATGGGGGTGAGAAACCGATAATTACAGAGAAGGTTGAAGGGTTAGACGCCAATCCATAACCTTCACAAACATTTTTAAGCGTGTGTATGTGTGTGCATGTTCGTGTGTGTGTGTGTGTGTTTGTGTCTGCTTTGCTATTGTTTTGTGGTTTTAAAAGAGCAGAGACTGCTGCTGAGAAGCGGCGTCAGTTTAAATGAGTCAAAGACTGTGCAAGAGTGTGTGTGTGTGTGTGTGTGTGTGTATTTGTATCTGTGTGCATGTTCTAAGAGGCTTTCGCAGTTGAAAAGTCAGCTGGGATTGCTTTGGTTCTTAATTAGCTCAAGATTTCTTGGGCTATACATCTTCCCTCGACTTGATGAATCATAATCACCACTCCCAAGGAATTTTTCTTTCAGATTTTTCTCCCCCATCATCCCAACTCCTAACTTTCTCTTGCTCTCTTTCTCAGGTGGGATGTGATTCTCTCTCCAACTGGATGGTTCCATCTGTTCACCCATCCATCCATCCATTGATCCATCCCTCCACCCCCCTATCAGCCAAAGGAAGGATCTGATGAAAGGAGTACAGAGGAGAGAGAGAAGAAGTGAAAACCTGCTATGGCCAGCAGTACGTAGCAAAAGATATGATGAAAACTAAACATTTCATCTTCTTAGTGAGAAACTGAGGTGAAAATAGCAATAGCAAACATTCACATTTACAGTAGAAATACAGCTTATAACTGCACATACATTCAATGCTATACAGTCTTCTCAAGTTAATAAATCATGAGTACATATTAGTGCACCCGTCATTGGTGCACCCGTCTCCTCAGTGACATTTTAACCTCTGCCATTTCTATAGTTCTTCTTCTTATGTTTTGCTCTTCTCTCATGCAGCAGCTGATGGTGTAGGGAGTCTGGGTGCTGAGCAGAACCACCTGAGTGTTCCTGTTACTGACCATGGAGCCTGGGCCACAGCCATGAATAACCTGGGCATCATGCCCATGGGCATCAGCGGGCAGCAGCTGGTTCCAGGTAGGCTTCTATACTTCCCTACTCCCTGTAGCCTAATCTATTTCCCATGGTGCAAGAAGCCAAATTGAGCTCAGTCATCAATCGGTCAGTCAGACAGACACTTAACACCTATATACCACTGCACTATCAATTTTATTGGTGTAGCTAATAAAAGTACACAATTATGAATTTTGTTATGAATTTTCACACTTTTGTTAAACTCCTTCCATGTATTCACCAAGACAAGATGATCTGATTGGTTGTCTCCGCCTACTGCACACTCCCCCCCCATCTATGATCATGTCTTGCCTCCGCCCAGATTTCATTTGGCAGTGCCGATGCCGACGAGACTAGCCAATTGACTAACTAGTTTAACAGTGTGATCAGTTAATCACAATACAATCACCGATCATATCACGGGTTGAAATGATAGTTTTATGTATGTACATGTATGGACAACCACACTCACTTACTCTCACACACACACACACACACACACACACACAGTCTGTCTGGCATGCCAGAGCATAAAGGTTAATACCCAACTGTGAACAAGAACTAAGACACGTGTCAGTGACTAGTGCTCATAGGCAATCTGTAATTCAGAAAATAATATTCCAATAGGTTTTACTTTTACACAGGATTCTTTATTAGGATCTTCATCAGCTGATGCCTCACACCACTAGTCTTTCAGGTCCCCACATTGATACCTATGGGCAATTTAGAGTCTCCAACGACACAGAAATCGCCACGTCCCGCAT
>OOFE01021732.1:2500-14225 GCA_900323365.1 Monocentris japonica | reverse complement strand
CTGTACATCACCTTCGCTACACCCACTACCCTGACATGGTGTCTGCACTGAGGCCCACAACATCGTACCCACTGATTTCCATCCTCAACGTCAATCTCAGACTTGACACAGCCTGCTCAACAGTTCAGACACTGAACTGCACCAACAATCAGTGGATGAAGAGACCAAAGTCCAAAGAAAAAAAGTCAATTCCTACACACTGGATCTCCTCTGCTGTAAGTTATTTTTGTCAACGTTTCAGTCGCAAGAGCTTTCTCATGACATATCACCCACATTATATACAATGGTCCATAGAAAACCGCATGATCCTTCACAGCTGTGCAAAGGGTGTGTCAAGAGCTATATCTGACAGCATTCACAGTACATTCAGTAGGAACAAAGTCATTCTTATAAAATGCAACATCTGCAGTCGCAGTATGTTTCTTATTTCATTTGCTCTTCAAATAAAGATCTAACAACACTAAGACGCCCAACTTCACCATAAGCAGCATGAGCAGTCAGACATAGCCAAGGCCTAAAACATACAACCCCACAGGTTCTATATTGTTGAGGATTTAACACTACATAGTTATAGAACTATATAACTACACATAAGACAACATTGCAAAACATTTTTAGGGTATGTACAGTATGCAGTCAAAATTATTACCTAATAAGACGAGGCCAAAAAAGCAGGAAAACAAAAAATATGAGGGAGGTCTTACGACTGAAATGTCAACAAAAATTAATTAGTGCAGCGGCGAGCTTGTGTGTGTGCAGGGATTTTCTTTTTGTCTGGACTTGGAAATGGCAAATTCCCTGCATCCCAAAACAAGGACTCAGTGCTGTGTGTGGTGTTTCTGATTCTCTTTCACAATAATTA
Organism: Monocentris japonica; assembly: GCA_900323365.1. Classification (NCBI taxonomy): domain Eukaryota; kingdom Metazoa; phylum Chordata; class Actinopteri; order Trachichthyiformes; family Monocentridae; genus Monocentris; species Monocentris japonica. The sequence goes on along the minus strand of OOFE01021732.1, from coordinate 13,363 downwards.
TTAGATTTTAACAACTGAAGGCACCTATTTTTTGAAATGTCTACGCTGCCTTTAGGAGCTTACTTCATATCTGCTGTCTGTTCCAGTCTGCTGCCTTTTGCTCTCTCCAACACGAAGACTCACACGCCATCTGACTTCCCCTTAACTGTTTTACCCAGGAAACAGATTACCCCTGATTTCAATTTATTCTCCTGAAATTTCAAGGCTGTCAGAATGGATATTCTTTTTCCAAACAGTGGTGTCTCTGTGTGTGTAACACTGGCTGTTATCTAGGCATTGCTCCTCGGCAGAGAGAGAGAGAGAGGATGGAGAGGTTAAAAGGTTGAGTTTGAGAGTAGGAACAATAGAAAAAGAAGCATTGGCCTTCGTTCTAATAGTCTGATTCATATCTGTCTCTCTGCTGACGCTAATGGGGTTGTTATCTGTGTGTGTGTGTGTGTGTGCTTATGTGTATATGTGAGAGCGAGAGAGAGAGAGGGAGAAAGAGTGAGAGAAAGGAGATTGAGTTAATAATGTGTTTGTGCATGACTGTGAGTGTGTCTGTGTGTGCATGCATGTGTGTTTGTCCTATTGTACTGCAATTACCATTATAGCAGCGCAGCCGCTGAGGAGAGAGGGAAATTAAGAAATTAGAGGCAAATTAAAATTCATGAGCAGTATGCCATTGTTATAAGTAGAAGACTCATTTTATACCTTAGGCTTTCTAGTTTTAAACAGCCAGAGAAACCACTCAAGTCATGAGTTTAGGCTCAGTTGTGCGTCGTCTCTTGCAGGGTTTTAGGTTTCGAGTTAATAGATTCTTGCTGGGATGAAATGGTGACAGCCTTTTGTTGATCTTTGTCACAAACTGTAACTCTGTGTGCATGTTTGAACTAGCAAATGCCTGAAAGGTTAAGAGCCTCTACACAACCTGTGTAGCATTGATCAATTATACAATTGATATGTAATCAAACTGCATCATATCCATCATATCAGAGGTGAACGACTGGCTGATATCTGATTTTTAATAAAAGGCTCAATATATTGGCAAATCAATATATAGGTCTAGCCTGTTTGAGGTCTAGCAGGCTGAGATTTCCCCACACCTATGAAACTCTTGCAGGTTGCTAAAGAGGACAGGGCTGGAAAAAACACTCTACACAATAGCAACAGGAGCATCTGGATGTAATAAATACCTTGGTTTTGTTCTCATTTCCTCATATTCAATGTTATTTCAAGCTATACAATGCAAAAACACCCCAAGGGCTCTAATGCAAAGCCAAGAAATCTTTGAAAGTTGGATAAATTCAATGAAAGCCAAGAACTACATTTGTCCATCTCCAGTTCTCATGAGTGTATACAGTATGTCTATGTTCTCAGTGGCAATTTTTACTTGCTACAATGTCAAAAATACACTAAGCTCTGCTTGTAGGGACACAATTTAATTTTCACTTTATAATCTATTTGTGAAATTGTTTTTCTAAGTCTTACGGATTTGTCTGAGCTCGGCGGTAGTGTCTCTCTCTCTATATAAAGGCTTTGGGTTGTCATTGTATGAGTGCTGCATTGTGGGGGTTTATTAAATGAGCACACAAGGATATTTGTTGAGTAGGAGTTTTGATGTAAGCCCAGAACAACCAAATGCACGGATTTAACTCAGGAAAGCTGCAATGAATAGAGAGAGAAACTATTGTGAGGACAGGAGGACAGCGTAGGGATCAAATTCCACTGGACCAAATTCCAAATATTAGTATCACGGCATGATATAATTACACAGATGAGGTGATACTGATCATGATCCACCTTGGACAATGACTGTTCACCACACCCCTTTAAACTACATGTGCTAGCGTTTAGATAATGGGAAACTGAGCAAGAGAGCAGAGTGTGTGTGTGTGTGTGTGTTACTGTACTTCCATCCTTGTGAGAACCAGGTTGAGCTTCAGACCTTTGGAGTGAGGACATTTTGGCCTCTCCTCACCTCTTCAAGGGGTTAGTTTAGGATTAAGATTAGGATTAGGTTAGGGTAAAAATGAAAGTTAAGGATAGTTTAGGGTTAGGTGTGTGTGCACGCTTGTTTGTGTGTGTGTGCCCAAATTGATGAGCTCTCACCTTAAGGGCAATTGCAGCCAGATGTTTCCTATAGAGGCTGATGCATCGTGTCTCTGGAGGGTTAGAGGGGAAAACAGTCGTAAAATAATCACAAGCAAAAGCATAAAAGCTCCTCTCTCTGTCAAACCCTCTCTCTCTCTCTCTCTCTCTCTCTCTCTCCCTTCCTTGGCTTCAGTTTGCTGTTGTTCTTATTTTCATTTTTTCCTCTCTGTCCTTTTGTTTCTCTATATTTATTTCTCTGTCTTCCCCTCTTTCTGGCAGACGCAGCAGAGCTCTGAGCCAGAGAAATGAACCGGTCTTGAATCACTTTGGTTCTGGGGGGAAAAAGCTCAGAGCAAAACCAGCGTTATGTGATTATGATTAATGTATGGCACGTAGATGTGTAATTTACCTGTCGGGGCTGTTGCAGACAACACTTTAATGAGTTTTCCTAAGACCTGAAGAATCTCCGAATGCACCCCGACGACAAATGCTGAGATTTATGGAAGATAATCTCCCCAGCGCTTTTTTACAAGCCTGGAGATCTTGAATAAAAAAGACTGTGAAGAGCTTTTTTCTTTCTGCCAAACAAAACCCTGTGCAGGAAGTGTCTTTTACAGCTCTCTTACCTACAGCGCAACATGTACATTACTACTGATAGAAAATGTATATATGTTAGAACTGATTGTAATTGCACCGACTCAAAGAAAACCTGCATATCACTGCTGTCGGGTGAAAGCCGCTTATCTCCATTTTTTAGGAAGTAAGAGACACAGCCTTCATTTCTGATTGACAACTACAGACTTTTCCCATTTTTTAAAAAAAGAATGAAAGTAGCCTACTGAAAGTGACCAACCTGGTTGTCTCATGACCAACGGAAATCATGTTTGTTTGTGATCTTATTGTCTCAAGCGACAAGCGTCTACAAGGACGTGGTTTAGTCCGCTCATCATTTATCAAGCGTGTTTCTCCCATGATCATTTCCTTCAGTGGCAAAACAACAACACAAATCAAGGACAAAATGAGGACACACCCCCAGGGAAACACATTATTTAGGGGATACACATTTTGCCTCACAACTTTTAAAGTAAAAATCCTCAAGATCCTCTTTTTTTTTTAAAATGTTGGTAAGGTCATTGCTTGTGTTTTTCCACTGCACTTCCCAGAGATCGCTTGTCAATCAAACAGCACTGTGACGTCTTTCTCCTTGGATTTTCTGTTGATGAAGTTTGAGTTTCTATAGGTGGCGCTCTTTTCTTTGTCTGTCCAGCCATGGTGTCTTCTCTATTTATTCCAAACAAACTGCTGCTGCCGGATACATAAAACGCCTCACTTCCTGTGCACCAGAGGACCACTGGGTGTTTAGAACAGCAAATGTAAAAGCTTTGATGAACTGGCAATCACTACTGGTAGAGAGCAATATGATTTTTTTTATATGAAAATGTCACAGATTAATACTTTACGGGGCATTTCTTCTTTCTCTAGTGTGGCAGCTTCCTTCACCTTGAATCACTTTCTTTTCCTTCACGTTGTTGTCATTGTGTGGGCAGAAGCTGAGACTATTTCTGCTGATGCCTTGTTTCTTTCCCAGTCCCTTTTTATTGCAGTGTGATGAAGATAGTGACATACTGTGCTATACTCACCACCCTCCTCCACTCTGCCTTCTGTAGCTTTCCACCCAGACAGCTGAAGGAACAGTCCTGTCTTCCTTGTCTTCTCTCTCTTCATATTCTCCTTTTTTTCTCGCTTTGTCTTTGTCTCCAAGTGCAGACATTTTGTCCTTCCTACCTCTCTTCACCAAGCTTCCTTTTCTCCTCTACCTTTCTCCTTCCTCACCTCATATTTTGTCACAACCTTTTCCTCTCCACTTTCCCTTCTATATCTCTTTCCTTCCATGTGATGCTTCACTTTCTCTGTCTTTCTCTCACCATCACTCCTTTTCTTTCATTCTTTCTCATCTTTATACTCTCATATCTGATATTTTGTGCCAATTTTATATATCATATTATCTATTAACAATATTTAATTGACAAGGATGCAGTGTTTCCCCCAGAATTGTGTTCTTGTCAGGAAGAGAAATCCTTTGAAACCACTTTCAGACCATCATGGGACACTAAAACTCTGAAACCAATGAAATTCTGTTAGGTGGGTTAGCAGCTCCTCACGTCAGGGTGAGGCAGGCTTCATTACAGGTTTTACAGGCTGTTGAGTAAAATCCTCCTACACCACACTGGAATGGCTTTTCTGGTCAGAAAATGTTAGTAATAATAATAATAATAAAACATATCCACTAGCTGTGGTCAGGGAGGAACCTCCATCATATCTGAGGTGGACGACACTGACCGATCTGATTTTTAATAAAAGCCAATATCAACCCCATATCGGTCTAACTATTGTGTCTCTCCATCCTGCAGACTCTCTGTGTATCCAGGCATTTGACCCCGGGTTGGGCCTCATCGCTCCCATCAACCCCATGATGGCAGGCATCAGCCTGGTTCCTCCCCCACCCGTACCCCCCGACATGCCCGTCATCAAGGAGATTATCCACTGCAAGAGCTGTACTCTGTTCCCACAGAACCCCAGTAAGATCCCAGTACATCCACTAACTACATGGATATTGTGTTGCTGAGACTAAATGGTGGTGTGATGACACACATGCAATAACAAAGGTCACAAAGGAAAGTGAAAGGAGGTTGGCTGGTTTGATTGAATTAATTGGCTTAGCAGGTACAAGACAAATTAAAAATTTTAAACTTTGTCAGTTCTTTAATAAAACGTGTGGACCCATTTATTAGAGATGTTCTGTTAATGCAATATAATCCAAGCAAAATATGCCAGAAAAAAGACCAGAAATACGTTGAATTGTCCAAATTGTTAAAATCTGTATTCAGTACATGTGCAGTTTGATACCCTGAACATTTTGAGAGTAGGAACCTTCACAAAAATGGTTCTGATCAGCCATGGCAGCAATTTTTCTTTTCTCCATTGCCAGAAAATTTGCTTTCCTCCATATCTGCTGAACTGACTGTGATAAGATTGAAAAAAAGATGTCCACACCTACCAAATGTTTTGATGGCCAAGGAATACAATAGTGCTAAGGAAAATACCATGAAGTGTTCAGTTCATCATGTAATGGTGAATTCAATGATATTGTTAAAGAAATACAATGAAAATGCGTTTATAAGAGAACCAAGAACGTGATCATTTTCCCATGTATTTCTTTACACAACATCATTAAATTGGCTATTATATGATGATTACTGCGTGTGCTGTGCTTCAGACCTGCCCCCCCCTTCAACGCGGGAGCGCCCCCCCGGCTGTAAGACGGTGTTTGTAGGAGGTTTGCCGGAGAACTCCAGTGAGGAGATCATCAGGGAGGTGTTCGACCAGTGTGGGGAGATCATCGCCATCCGCAAGAGCAAGAAGAACTTCTGTCACATCCGTTTCAGCGAGGAGTTCATGGTGGACAAGGCCCTCTATCTGTCTGGTGGGCATGCATTTAGCAGAACACCAGAAAGCACTTTGGTTTATTTCATGTTGTGGTTTGTTTGTGGGTCAAGATAAATTATGGGTGAATATGGCCGACAAAAACATTGTTTAGATGATACATTTTTTCACCAGAGGGAGAGTTTGCTGCAGTATCTTTTATCCAAATAGAGCCAGAAATGTTCAAGGTAAGGTAAGGCATTTTTTGCCTTGACAGTCATTCAAACAGCTGAGCAATCGATCCAATCGGTTCTGCAGTAAACTGAACCTCCTCTCCGGATAGCCATTATTGAATGGTCATTTCCTACTGTCATAGGATGTCTGATAATGTAAAATCAAGCATGGGTGCACTAAATTAGACTTGAAGTAGCAAGGGCATCATGTCACTGAACAATATAGAGGTAGTTGAGGTGAGCAATCTTAATTTCTGTCTTCTGACGCACTGTCCACTGTGTTAAAACATTTGCTATCTTAAAGGACTGCACCGACTGTTTGGCCTGTTGATCACCGTATCTGATGAGAGGAGTATCATGCTAATACTGTATGTTTAGTACCACAATGTGAGATTTGTGCATTATGAAAAATATCAATATCTATACAATATATAACAATGAGGGGATTTTTTGTTTAGTAGTTCCCTCCTTCTTTTCCTCACCCCAGCATATAGCCCATCTAATCCCGGTGTGTTCTTCCCAACTCCCCCCCAGGCTACCGGATGCGTATTGGATCCAGTACTGATAAAAAAGACTCGGGGAGGATCCATGTCGACTTCGCCCAGGCCAGAGACGACCTGTATGAGTGGGAGTGTAAACAGCGCTTACTGGCCAGAGAGGAAAGACACCGCCGCAAGATCCATGAAGACCGCCTCCGACCGCCATCGCCACCTCCCATCATGCACTTTTCCGAGCACGAGGCAGCACAGCTCGCGGAGAGATTGAAAGGTGAGCAGGAGATTGGATGACTTCCATCCCATTTAAGATGAGATTAGATGAAACTAAGGATCCACATAGGGAAATTTGGGTCGTTGCAAAAGTAAGTAATATTAGGATACAGCAAAGAGAAGAGAACAGCACATATTACATATAACACAACCAACAATTACAGAACACCTTAGTATAAATATAAGAATGAATAGTATGAAATATCTGAGTAACAGCATGTATTCAGGGTCTGCAATATAACAGCAGTAGAACACAGTGAGATAGACAAACCATTGAAAAATATCTATGATATGAACATATACAAAAATATAGAAGACATGACGTATGAAAATAAACAAAGAATTGTAAGTATCAAAATCTATGCTATACATCACAGATGAGAAAAATATGAGAATATGAAGAGAGATAAATATGTAAACATTTAAACACAATGCACAAAATGTGTATTGTATTCACTTTATCAGATCTACAGAAGGCCATGCACATGGACAGAAAGTCTCTAGGTATGCAGACTTGCATTATAAAAACTATTTATTTCCTGTTTTGGATGTACAGTAGTTGCTAAAAGGTATTACCAGATTTAGCTGCACTGCACAGTGATCATGAATCCCACGTCAAAAGCTTCTATATAGAAAATCAAACCACTATTCCTGTTATGGATGTAGAGTATGCACATTGTACACAGATACATACTGTAGCGACCCTAGGGAATACCTGAAGATGTAGTTGTATTTAGGTTAATGTGGTTCTGCACATCACTCTGTTCTGCCTATCACAGGGGGCCCTGTATTGTTATTTTCTTAATGGTCTTGTGGTTGATTGGGCGCACTGGAGGCGGGGGGGGTTGCATTGGACTGATCTGCGCTCTGGTTGTACGTGTTATGACTTGCTTAAATGATTGCAACCTTTGTTGTATTAGACACTGGTCCATGATTTTTAGGAGCTTAGCTGGTATAGGCTATGGCCAAACAGTAGAGTTTCCTTCACGCCACTTGAGTAGTGTGGAAATTGTGTTACTTCCTGGGGTCATCACAATACTTTGCTTTACATATACATAATACACTGATAAGGATGTTGTCTGAAGTAAAACTACTGACACTTACAGTGTTTCCCTCAGTGTTTTGGTTGTTGTTGAGAATACCGGATAAAGAGGCATAGCCGTGGATACAACGGTAAATACATGGACAACCACTCATACACAGACATAGTCATCTAAAAGCATGTGAAGCTGAGCTAGAGGTCAGTGTTAACATTGCTCCAAATTTGATTGTCTGTTGCAGTTACAGTCTGTAGTGTGTGTGTGTGTGTCTGTGTGTGTGTAATCTGCAGATGAAATGCTGAGACACCTAGTCATATTTAGGAATTTGTTGTTCAGGAACTTGCACAATTATTGATATTCCTCATCCCCATTTGTACTTGATGTGAACAGACTAATACACAACCTTTAGTCTTTTAGCAATAACACAAGTCAAGTCAAGTCCTGTCACAATAGTGTGTCCATTGAAACACAGGAGGGCAAGAATCCAATTTGCAGTTTATTGAAAGTCATCATCAAACATATAACCATCAACAGTGTGAATCCAATGTATTTTTGTAAAATCTGCAGAGAAAATCGTCATTCCATTAACATTGGCGCCGAAGGCAAGCAGACACCGTGTGGTGTTGGTGTGTCCAGGACTGAATACACAACAACGTTCTGTATGCTAAAATGGCGTGAAGCAGAAAAACAATCAAATAATCCCCGTGCACTCTGCTGAACTGATAAGACTTGTCACATAACGGAAATGGGATCGTCTCATATTCCTTAATGTCTCAGCTACTTAGCAACAGATTGCAGCTTGCTTGGGTTTGTTTATGGGTATATGCCACACACACACACACACATATACATGCTCACACATTCAAACACAAACACTAACACACACATACTCACAGTGTAATAATAAACACAGTTATAATCCTTTCCTTTCCTTTCATGTTGCTTAAAATCTGCTTTTCGTAGTAGAGAGAATAATGGAGAGAGAAACATAGAGTGGCAGAGGTGTGGATGGGTGAGAAGAGAGGGATGAGGGATCTTGTGGTGAAGTGTGAAGGTCACTCCGCTCTGCAGACGCTGGGTTTCATCTCCCTGACTGAAACATTTTCCAGTCTGGTCTGGCAGGTTAGGAAACTGCTTCTAACTGGTCCACTACTGTCTCAACAGTTTGTCCGTTAAAACACAGGGGGGGCTGGAATCCCTTTTACAATTTAGTAAGGATTATTCAATGTATAAATATTACTGCAGTTTATTTTAGGATATTATTGTTGTAGCTGTTTCAGTTTTTGTAATTGCTGCAATTATTGTAGATGTATTGTGTGCATGACATATGAAATGGGCGCTTAAGTCACATAAAAAGCTTGTGAATAGACATAAAATGTGTTTATATCTAGAGCCCTTTTCTGAGAGCTGGATACAAAGGATACTAATCCTTTATAAAGTCTATAACATCCCTCCAGTCTGCATATTGATGGTGCTAGAGACCATTAGCGCTCAACATTTTTGTCAATAGTTTCTTAATGAGAATAATGTCTTGGTAACTACTAACTTCAGTTTTTTACCTGAAGAAAACGACCGTTATAACTTATCCAGCGGTTGATTCATCAAAATATAAACGTCAATTCAACAACATATCAGGTTAATTTAGCTAAATAAATCAATACTAAATAATTATGAGGTAACACTTTGTTTGGGTAGTCCAATGTTGATACTCAATTAACTATCAGGTGAAAAAGGTCTGGCTCGGACAGCTCAGTTGGTAGCGCATGAGACTCTCAGGGTCTGGGTCATGGGTTCAATTCCCATGTAGTGTAAAACTGTAACTTGTAAGTTGCTTTGGATGAAGGTGTCTGCTAAATGACTGTAATGTAAAGAGTAGATGTTCAACTCAGTGTCACTTGCCTATTTGTTGCATTTCTATGACTTTGTAAAGCTCTGGCCAAGGTTATTGGCACCCTTTTATTTTCTGCAGATAATATCTTTTAAAATGATTGGAAATTGAAACAACTTTCGGTCTGGGTGGAAGCATTCCCACTACTAAAACATTCCACATCAACACTGTTTGGGCTCCTGATCGTTCACAGACAGAGGGCTAACTGACTTATCCGGATCTTTTAAGAGAAGAAAGAATGAGTACCGGAAAAGTAATATAACAAAGTAGTATACCAAGTAACAAGCATATCCCTGTTTATTTCCAATGGCTCTGCCCGTGAATGGGTATTTCTTGCTCCTTGTTCCTCCTCTCACTCCCGGTCCAATGCACCAATGCATTAGTACATTTGTGATGGAGATGACAAATGAGACAGAAGTGTACCCGCACTGGGATCCCAGTGGGCTTACTGGTCCCCTCATTATCCCCCACCTCTCCCATCCTCCGATTATCTTTTCCCACCATAACTCATTTGCAGAGGTACACTATTCCTAGATTTACTTATCAAATACTAGCAGGGGGTGTTTCTATGTATGTGCATGTGTGTGTGTGCGTGTGTGTGTGTGAATGCCTGCCTTCCTTTCTCCCCACAGCCTTCCCTTCTGTCTCTGTGGATGTATTTTCCTCTCTCTGTTTCCATATTTCTATATTCTGTGTCATGCAACATTTCCCATTATCAAATTCATTTATTCAATCCCAGCATCCTCTCTTCCTCTCTCTCTCTCTCTCTCTCACCATCATCTGCATCTCTATTGTAACTGCAAAACACAAACCTCACTACACCGAATGTGTCTGTGCCAAACTGGAGTATCCATCGGCTAATATCAAACATAAACAAGCAGGCTTTTCTGAATAGCCTCTTTGAATTCATTCTTGGGGGAAATAAATTTCCATTCTTCCTTCAGTTGTCCCTGTTCAGCTGCGCTTCATTGTGCCTGCTGTAATGTGACTGTAATCTGCTGCTGTCTATGAATAGGGCATTATCGGTGCAGGGGAAAAGTGTCTTCTTACAGGTTGTGTTGCAGTGGGTATTGAGCTCATTAAATGCTTTCTAATTCACTCTGTTCTGCAGTCGTCCGTGGCTCTGTGGCACTGTTCAATTATCATTCAAATGTAGAGAATGCACTCGGCAGAGGCCCGCGGAGACTCGGCAATGTTTTACGAGCCAGGCTGAATGCAGCTCGCGGTTTTGGTTGAAAAGTTGAAAATCAAAATGGTCTTTTGTGCTCACTGGCTGCGGCGCGATTCATAGACCCATGAACAGTGAATGCCCCTAGAGAACGATTTTAATCCTCCCATGCCGCTCTGGTGTTCAGTCTTGAGTGTAGCAAGACTGAAGTCAAACAAGTTTTTAAAATACAGTGCCTTTTATGTCTGACAATTTTGTTTTGAAGGTTTGG
>OOFE01021731.1:11082-26134 GCA_900323365.1 Monocentris japonica | reverse complement strand
TAGCAGAAGTTTGAATTTTAGTGCAGAAGAAAGCAGCTTTAGCAGCAGATAGAGAGGAGGAGAAAGTGGAAAGGAGAGATTGGAAGTTAAGAAGGTCCTCCGGGAGTTTGCCTCTTGTCCATTTGCGCTCAGCCCCTCTCAGGCTCCGTCTCTCAGTACGCACTGAGTCCGACAACCAGGGGGCAGGTGGAGTTGGGCGTGCAGGCCTGGAGGTGAGGGGACAGAGACTGTCCAAAGAAGAGGACAGAGTAGAGAGAAGAAGATCAGTGGCAGCATCAGGGGATGGGAGAGAGAAGGATTCAGGAGCAGGGAGGGCAGAGAGAACAGAAGAGGAAAGATCAGTGGGGGAGAGTGAGCGGAGATTGCGACGAGAAGAAACCATGTGGGTAGGGGGAGGATGTAAGGGGGGAGAGGAGAGAGAGAGAGAGAGAAGGACATGAAGTAGTGGTCGGAGAGCTGGAGAGGAGTGACAGAGAGGTGAGCGGTGGAACAGTGTCTGGTGAAGATTAGGTCCAGCTGGTTGCCAGCCTTGTGGGTAGCAGGAGATGGGGAGAGGCAAAAACATGTTTGCCATATTGTATTAACTCTGCCCAGCATTAATGCTGTCCCATGCATGGGACAACTTAATGTGACCAACTAGAAGTGCAAGTAATATCACCCAACATAAGAAAATAAAAGCACCTTTGATGCTGGTCCCACACCCTTTGGCGAAACTACACAATTAATGACATCTGCCTTTCCTTATCTTAAAGGCAGTGTCTTTAATGCCTTACTTTGGGATTGCACTCGATTGCAGGATGATTTTGAAGTAAAAATAAATTGTTGTGTATTAAATTATTATGAATTTAAGTTATAATTGATCTAATGACAGTCGTTTAGCAAAATAGCAACTCTACGTCCCACGTCTACATCCTGGACAGGAGCTGCTATACGTTCATACAAACGCCTTACGATCAAATCTGATTGTACGCACGTTTCCTGAATGAGGCCCATTGCATATGTGCAATGACAAAACCTGCGTGCCTGTCTACACTGACTGACTGCCTGTATTCTTGTTTTCTATTCACCATGTGCAGTGAATAAAACTGACTTCAGCAGGTAGTCTCTTTTTCTTTGTCATAGTAACAAACCTCAGGTACTGCTATATTCAACAATGTACCCAAAATACCACACTTGGTAAACAACGAGAATTGAGTCCAACATGCAATGATACGCATGAGCAGAAAAAAATATTTTCACATTGTCCACTTAAAACACCCAGGGACACCGGCTAAATACCCAAATCCCCAGGTTAATTTTGGGTTTGCTCAACGACACACAATGTTGGAGATGACATTTTCTTACATTTCTAAGTCAATTATGGCATTCTCACACAATGGCAACTGCCGGGTAGTGATTTGAAACACAGCAGCAAGAAGCTTAGGTTGCCCTGAATGAAATGACATATTACATTATACACTTAAAGCCCACTGTCAGAATAAGCCAGAACTAAGCCTATACGGCTATGTACAGGAGTGAGACTCCATGGAGTTAAAGAAATGCATGCAGCTTATTTATAGTATATGATGCACTTCATTTAACCGTGCCTGCAGGGATACTTCGATTATGGCATCTTTGGCATCACCTGGGAGCTGAACTCAAGAAGGAATACTAATGAATGAGAAACACAAAACACAGTTTGTGAACCTCTAACATCCAAGCGCGTCGTAGCAAACAAGCGGGAGCATGAATGCAATGCAACATTCATGCTTGCTACAAAGCACTTCATAGTTCTCTGCTTACCAATTCTTTAAGCTGAAATGGCTGGCGTGAAGCCAATTTACAGAAATACAATCTTATTTGTCACTGCAATTATTGATGGTAGGACAAGGACAAGTCTATGCAGGTGACATGCATAAAACTTTGTTTACACAAATTCTGTTTCACGTGACATTGCCAGCAAAGTTCAATGCCACTTTTCTCTGCACCAGTCAGGATGCGACACCACAGCCTTTCTTGCCACTAGTCCCGACTTGATGCCAAAATGTTCACTTTGATACCAATACTAATTTAATATCTAATAATCTGATAATACTACAATACCAAAAAGCTCAAAGCAATGTGTAACCAGACTTGGACAGCTTTGTGGCATCTTTTACGCAGGGGCTTAGATTTGTCGGCTAACTGTCCGTCTTTGTCTGGTCAGTACGTAAAATAGTTCTATAGCTCTATCATTCTTTTAACTACTCCAATCCAAGTGTCATCTGCACATACGTGTGTACGCTCTCTTGAGGGGATGCTGAATGTAATTTTGGCTAGCAGAACACATTTGGAAATATAATTATAAACAAATATTTAAAAAAAAAAAAAAACATTATTGAATTTTTATAATTTGTATAAAAAAAGGTCCACTGGAGAATTGACTGTGTAAAAATAATGCTTAAATCTATAACACCCAGGCTAGAAAAGGGGAGAAAATTGATAGAGATTGTTGCGGTGTGTAGAGCCATTCAGTATCAGTAACAGTAAGTAAAAGTGAATCATGTGATCAGGTCGATTTGTTTAGGTTACTGTGACTCAGTAAACTGTCTTGTCTTTAGCCCTAGTCTGTATTCCAAAACACTGAGTTGTAGCTTGAGAAGAGTCAGCTCAGTTAACCTGAACAAACTGTTAGCTAGCTAACTATCCAGCAGGCTAACTTAGTTACTGTTAACATGTGACTACTAGCCACTGCTAACGCTAGCTTCTTCTAGATACGTTAGCTATTGTGCAAATCAATGTGTTAGCAACAGCTTGGCTAGCTGAAGATCAAAAGGATCTGCTCAGCTTGCCAAGACACTCCACAAACTTGCGTTTTGTATTCTTTATTTATAAGCCAAGACAATTTAAAACCAAGGGAGGAGGCAGCTTTTTCAGCTTATTGTCAAACCAGGGAGTTACATTCAAGAACAGTGAAAGGAATACATTCATCCATGTTGTTGGGATTAAAAGATCTTAAGCTCCAAATCAGCTTTCCCAAGTAATCAAAATAGTGCAGGAAAAGGGATGCCAGGAACTTAATGCTTTCCTTATATTGTCATTTATTAATTGGTAATCGATGTATACATTTGAGCCAGCAATACATTTGACTAACTTACATATCATAACATGTTAGAATGTTTCCCCTACATAGAGGCAGCAGTGCCGCAACACCACTGCTGAATCTCTTGCGCCAGTTCTATGAGATCATGAGTTTTGCAAACGCAGGCTACCTCAGAGGCAAATGGCCCATTAGTTCCCAGAAGTTTGTTTGAAACCTACATTACAATTTGTGGGGCCCAATTACACAATTCCTCTCCCCTAGAATCAGAGGAACGTTGTTCTTTTCAAAGCCGTTGTTCACATCAGGACATGAAACCGAACGACAGCTAGGTTTGCGCTTCCCGGGTTCACTTTGAATGTCAACTGCCGCTGACAAAAAAATGAAAGATTTTTCGCTCATTTAAAAAGACATCAAACAACAGAATTATTGCGATGCGTACAGCCAAATATAACGCACTGTGTTTTATGTGTTAAACCGACTCAATCGGGTATTATCTGACACGCTGAAAACCTCAAAGACGCAAGATTGGATACAGATTTGGCTATATTGAATAGATTTCAATATAGTTGTCGCTATATTGTGTCTGTTATATTGGCCGAGGTAAAGTTATAAAGCAGCTGGAGAGGGAGACATTATCAACAAACAAGAAAAATAACTATGCTCTCTAATCATCTGGTTAGGTTATTGTCACTGACTGGGGTGATGTGAAACAACATATTCATCCATTTTCATTTCAAATGTTCATTTAATGAGTGCAATTTCATTAAGGGATTAATTTACTCTTTGAATAAAATTTCATTGGTTTCACAGGAAGTGATCAGTTCATTTTTTTATTCATTTAGGGTGTCAGTACAAGAATAAACATTGATAACAATAAAATACATTTTTGCAGTCAGTTCTTTAAGTTTTGGATCTTAGTCATCGTCTCAGTACGTGTGTGTGTGTATCCAGCCACATCCATTTTTGCGTTCCCATACAGCACCGCATCTGGTGCTGTATAGGAACTGTAGGCAGTGTCAAAGCTGTCTGCGATCTCATCACCAGGTTGATTTTGGACTGAATACCTTGCGCCTAAAATTGTCCAAATTGTGTCAAGTGATAGGAATTGGCAAAGATATTCCTAAACCAGAAGGACTGCGTCTCTACAGCTGTGACAGGTCAAAACAACACAGCTATGACAAATAGAGATAGGTTGATGAAATAATTGGAAATGAAAGGTTTGTGCTCCAAAGCGCAAACATTATAGGATGTAGTGACATGAAAAAGACAACCTATTTTGTATCAGTTTGATTGGGCCCCACTAAGCTGCACTTAAATTGCCCTCCAGAATTGTTGGCACCCTTTAGTAAAAATGAGCAAAATGAGCTGCGAAAAAATGTCTTTATTGTTTATCCTCATGATCTTTCATTCAAAATATTAACAAAAATCTAATCAGTAATATAATTGAAAGAAAAATTAAACATGAAACAAATATTTTTCTTAAAAATATGTGTGCCACAATTATTGGCACCCCTTCATTTTATATTTTGTGCAGCCTCCCTTTGCCAAGATAACAGCTCTGAGTCTTCTCCTATAATGCACGATGAGGTTGGAGAACACATGACAGGGGATCTGATACCATTCCTCCATACAGAATCTCTCCAGATCCTTCAGATTCCGAGGTCGACGCTTGTAGACTCTCCTATTCAGCTCATTCAACAGATTTTCTATGGGGTTTAGGTCGGGTGACTGTGATGGCCATGGCAAAACTTTCATTCTGCGGTCAGTGAACCATTTTTGTGTTGATTTTGAGGTGTGTGCTTCGGATCATTGTCCAGCTGGAAGGTCCAACCACGGCCCATTTTAAGCTTCCTGACAGAGGCTGTTAGGTTTTCATTTAATATCTGCTGGTACTTGATGGAGTCCATGATACCATGTATCCTGACAAGTTGTCCAGGGCCTTTGGAAGAAAAATAGCCCCGTAACATCAAAGATCCACCACCATACTTCACAATGGGTACTTTTCTGTATGGCTATGTTTCTGTCTACGCCAAACCCACCTCTGATGTTTGTTGCCAAAAAGCTCTATTTTGGTCTCATCTGACCATATAACCTGGTCCCACTGAAAGTCCCAGTAATGTATGGCAAACTGTAGGTGCTTTAGTTTGTTGTTGGATGACAGCAGAGGCTTTTTCATGGCAACCCTCCCAAACAACTTGTGGTGATGTAGATGGCGTCTGATTGTAGTTTTGGAGACTTTCTGACCCCAAGACGCAACTAACATCTGCAATTCTCCAGCTGTGATCCTTGGAGATTCTTTCGCCACTCAAACCATCCTCCTCACGGTGCGTGGGGTCAGTGTAGACACACGTCCTCTTCCAGGTCGATTCTTAACATCTCCACTCGCTTAAACTTCTTAATTATTGCCCTGATAGTGGAAATGGGTATTTTCAACCATTTAGAGATTTTCTTATATCCATTTCCTGATTTGTGCAGTTCAACAACCTTTCGTCGCACATTGTTACTGTGTTCTCCGGTCTTTCCCATAGTGTTGAATGACTAAGGGAATTTGGCCTGTGTCACCTAATATTTATATCCCAGTGAAACAGGAAGTCATGGTTGACCACTTAAGAGTTCCTAGGGGTGCCAATAATTGTGGCACACATGTTTTGGAGAAAAATATTTATTTCATGTTAACTTTTTTTTTCTTTCAATAATATTACTTCAATGAAAAGGTAAGATTTGTGTGAATATTCTGAGTGAAAGACCAAGAGGATAAACAGCATAAACAGCAAGACATTCTTTCAGTCTATCTCACTAAGGGTGCCAATAATTCTGCAGAGCACTGTACACAATCTGAATTCAAATGTAAGACATTGGCAATCCTCGAAAAAAAGACATTTTGATAAACATTGAACAAATAATTTGAACTAATGATTTGAACTCTGCAATTACAGACTGCAGAAGGAGCTGCGTTCAAATTGTCCTTCTGAAATTACAGGGTTATTAGAAATAATGGCTAAAAATGAGTTTGATCAAAATATAACAGCAGGTAGCAATCATCTTCAAAACAGATCAATAAATACAAATCAAAAAATGGTTCTGAAGGTGACATTTTCACATTTTAAAAACTAATAAAACAGCGACAGATCTGTAATCTTCTGAGGATGCTGGCCCAGATTAGAAGAAACTTTTGTTAAACTGATGTTTACAGTCAATTAAATCACTATTCGATTATCCAGTTGAGAGCCATTCCTCATACATCGCGAGTTTCCAGCTTGTGGAAAGTTCATGCAAACAAAGAGCTACGTATCTGTGGATTTCAAGAACACAAGTAGAATATCAAATAACAGTAGCTGGGCGAATCAGTTAATTTTTAAACTGCATAGCTCTGATAATGTGATGGAGGCTGCAAACTAATTATTGAAGTGTGCATTTGCTCAACTGTTGCACAGGAATGATACATTTTGTTTTTTAATTTGTACCACATGTACAAAAGGATGATTTAAAGGCATATGCAGAATACAGTTCATATAAGGTCTCATGAAATATGCTGGCAAATACTGTTTACAACACAGTTTATGCCATAGTATGCAGATAAACTCACATACAAGGGTTTCCCAGAGGAAATGTCTTAGTTAAGTTGATGCATATAAATAACGAGCATACCTTAATGTTTATGTTTCCTCTATGCCATTTTGGCTTAATATGAAAGGGAAATAACTGAGTTAGTTTGTGTTGTGTTTGGCAAGTCAAACAAAGGCTACTACTAGTTACAAACAGATTATAAGGCAGTGCAAAAATGGTTTACAATGGCATGAAAGAAATAATTTGCGGTATTTATCTTGCATGCTAACGTAGCCAATTATATTATCTGATATTATAGCATTAATGTTGAAGTTGTAACAAAGTACCAATATTACTGCATGGCGTGATGCTTCCAAATACGCGCCTCATTGGTCAGAATACCGCTTTTGACCAGCAGTTGGACGCTGTCTTTAACATTACTTTGGTCTCCATGTGAATAAATAAACCTTGACTAATTTTTTTCACTCAAGGTTTCTGTTAAGGCAGCCTGCCCTGACTATACATCACCGCAGGAAACCTTGCATACTGTACAGTACAAAACAAGCACATCACTAGGCATATTTTTCACACACTTCAAGATTTCAGAGGTGGAGCTGAACCCATCACATCTCATCCATCTAGTCCTTGGTGAGTGTGTTGCCATGAATAAATCCCATTCTAATCCCAGTCTGAGAAAGAGTAACCACAGATCTATTCACAGTCAACCACACCAAAGAGCCCTTACAGACAGGCAGTCAGGCAGAGAGCAAGACAGACAGACAGTCGATAAGATGCAATGAAACCTCTAACGCCTGCACTCATCGCTGGACACATTGCACACAACCCATATACAACGGCACGCACATTCATCCCCACTGCATCACGCAATCTCGTCAATAGCCCCTGCAGATCAGACCAGATCTGACATACGGCCAAACCAAAAGAGAAAAATCCATTCTTTTCAGCTGTCAAATAAATATTTGACTCTGAACAACTCCCATTTGCATGTGGACCATGCATTTTTTTCCCCTAGACTTAATGAACTCATTAGCGCCTTGAATTTGTCCCCTGGTGTGACATTATGATTTAAATGTTAAGGAGTAACAGCCTCGTTTTATCAACTGATCCAAGTTTACCCTGGTCAAAAACTGTCCCATTAAATACTGAGACAGACCGACAGACTAAACACTAGACAGTTAAATATCAAGAGTCTGGGACAATTAACATGGATCCATTAAACACTCGGAAAATCCAACTGACTAAACAGAGACCGGCCCATTAAACACTAAGATGGACAGACTGACTCAACACTGGCCAATTAAACACTAAGACGGACAGACTGACTCAACACCAGCCAATTAAACACTAAGACAGACAGACGGACGAGTGAGTATAGCATCTGTTCAGCGTTCTCCCTCGAGCTGAGAGGGAGGCACTCAGCACTTGACCCTGGAAGTGCCATCTCCATCGCTCCAACAGCTGAAAGACCAGCATGAAGCCTCAAGGCCTCAATATCAGGGTCCCGTTGATTGACAAATTGAGAGCAACATAACCGGAATTTTGATCCAGGATGCTTCAATTTGGCATGCAGAATTTTCCAACTGCAGGTTTCTTTTGATGTAGCCGGTGAAAAATAGTGCTAAGCAGATTTAGACCATTTCCAACCCCGCTGCACGCTATAAACAACTGTTTCCCAGTACTGCATTCCGTGAACATTGTTTTGGTGAAAGCATTAATGCTAATGTATACTCTTGTGATTCTTATTTATGCCAGCAACCCAAGTCATTACTTTTGATGTAGCTGTCACATTTGGAATAATGAAGAGAGAGAGGCGAGACGGTCGGGAGAGATGAAGAGAAAAAGGGGGGAAGGCAAAGAGAGACACTGATGAAGACTCGCGAAGAGAGAAAAGATAAAAAGGCCGAGACAACAAAGTAAGAGAAAGACAAGTGAGACAGAAATTAAGAAAATGAAAAGGAGGAAGAGGGCGAGTGAGGACGAGCAAGAGTGATGGAGACATTTGAGGTTGCCGGTTGCTTTCACGCGGGGAGACGGAACTGCGGCTGCCAGAATGTAGGGGGAAAAAAATCATTTAAATAGAAACCTCTCAAAATGCTCGCAATGCAAGGGGCCTGAGAGTGGCAGCCTTGTAATTCCGTCAAGTCCACCAAGCAACGCGGGGCTTAAAAGGTGACACCGGAGCGATAACTTTTGAGGTTAGAAGGTAATTTAGATCCAGTCCTCGGGGAAGCGAATGCAAAAAGAGAGCTCGTTTCAGCAGCCCGGGGGATCAATGGAAGGGGCTTACTTCCAAGGAACCGCAAAATAAGCTGTAACTCAAACTCAGGATGGGTACCAGCAGTGTCCCAGAAGTGGAGTCTGTATTGCATGCTCTCACGCCAAACCTGCACTAGCCAGCTTGTTTTATTTAACCAGCTGGATGACTGAGTAAGGGTTCTGTGTGGATACTGTCTGTGTGATATTCACATGCTACTCAACAAAAATATCACTTTGTTTTTCTTGAGGTGGTTTATACTCTTTGTAGTACAGGCCGATGCTGAGGTCTTTTGATTGTACCTGCTGTGTCGCTTGTTGCTACGTCCCCTGCGATTAGCAGCTTTGCGGGGGGGGGTACTGCATGATTGGAGTGAGTGAAACTACACTGATTTTAAAAACGCCACCTGCTAATAAGTGTTGTGGTAGCACATCCATGCATTGACTTAGCTGCTACAGTTAGAAATCTCGGTGTTACTTCCTGGTCTGTGAGCGCACCGCACACCAACCTAGAGCTGTTCATGCTGGTGTGACTTCTAGTGTACTGCCTGCCGCACAAGGACACACTAGATTTCCCTTATGCAGGACTCTTGGGGCTCCGAGGCCCAAAAAGCTCATACCATAATTCCCCTAAGCCAGTGGTGTCCAATCATGTACCATGGACGGCCAAGAGTATGCAGGTTTTCACTCTAACCAAAGACTACAGCAGGTGATTTCACTGCACACATGATTGGACACCACTGCCCTAAGCACTGCACATTGCAAAAAGCGTCACACACGAATGAACCAACGAATGAACCAAGGAACACACAGTGCCCGGCTCTTATAGAGGTGCCCCTGATCGCCTAACAAAGCTTAAGTGCCGTGCAGGGTAAAAACATGCATTCAAGATTTTGCTGATAGGACATGCAAACAAACAGTATTTTCCAACTTTTTATATTTAAGAATGCACTGTGGGAGTAGTGTGTTTTATCATTACTGAGCAGATTATCCACCACCACTGGTGTAATTAACTTCTCTTTTTTTACTCTGGCTGTAGCAAATACACAAGAGACCTATTTCAGTCTAGTAAAGTAGTCTTGCTATTGCTGTAAAATTGGCATGAGAATTTATAGTGGTAGTGACTCTTTATGGTGGTGTACAAGACAGTGTCTGCTTACTTTCACCTCTGTGCAAAGTCTTTCCCTCAATCATTTCTAGCCCTGCTATCCCTAAAAACTGCCTCAACAAAGTCTCAATGCACACAGCGCTGTCGAACTCTCATATTTTGCAATATTTAATTGAGTCTGCTTGTCAGCGTATGCATCTGGTGCAGCCCTGCCCAACTCACTGAATGAAAGACTAATCAGAGAGGAGAGGGAAATTAAGGGGAGATTGATTAAGACAACGGCTACATGACGTTGGGACGATTTCTTTTTCACGGTGTTACTTGTTAATTTATGCTGCATGCTGGCTGCAGCTCGACTTCATCTTAATTCATCACGGAAGCCTATGCTTTTGGAATGGCTAATGGGTATATGTAAACAATGTTCACGCTGCGTGCTGAAAAAGGTGTGGGAAATGCTCTGTAGTCTGTGTTCTTCGGTCAAAGGATGCCATGGTCGATGCACAAACAACGGAAAATGGCAAAGGAGTGTGAGAAGTTCAAGTGTGCGATGACACTAAAAGTTTGTTTTTTTGTTTGGTGCGAACCAGAGTGGAAAAGTCTTAATTTAATTGACCTTCTCTGGTGTTCATACCAGTTAAGAACACATATAGGAATAGCTGAATATGAGTTTCTCCTTATACCCATAAAACCTTGCTTTTTTTGGTGTCATTTCCCATAGTTGTTCTCACCTGCCCAATAAATAAAGGAGTAAATACTCCCGAGTTTGATTAAACTGCTCCAAACATGCTTGGTGTGAATGTGCCCTTAAAGTGGACCACAGGAAAAGTGACTATCAGCTGAGGGATGTGCTGGCACTGTAAAAATCCTTAAAGCGGTGGCACAATCAGAAAGACAATGACACAAATGACATCAAAACTGGTATTTGCGTCTCTAATCATGTCAGTTTTCTAAAAAAGGCCAATAACAGCAGGTCTTTGATAAGAGAGCCAAAAAGAAAAGTCTACAAACAACTCATTGTTAAAACTTGGCTTTAGCTAGGCTTAAATGCATCACTGTGCTTCTTGGTGGGACACACACTTTAAATGGCCAAAGGATATAGCCCTTGGGCTATATGATTCGCTCCACTTGTTCTCAACAAGCAGGATGAGAGAAAATACGGACAAAAAGATAGTGACATCGCCCAATCTGGCCAGTCCATTACAGAGACGGCAGAGAAAAGCAATGTGGTTGGATAAGTCTTCTAATCTTAGCCTCTGCTAGGGAAAAAAAAAGCATTGAATGAAAAGATTTTTTATTTTTTTTATTTTCAGTGCACTAAAAATATTAACATAAAAAGGACATCTGATTTGATTTCTTCTGGTGCACTTAGTAGGCACGCAAGCACAAAGATTGAAGGCCAAATGGTGAAAAGAAGGGTAGCCAGTTTGGACCCAGTTAGAAATGAAATACCCCATTAGATCCCATCTGGTGCCATTCCAATGCTTTGAAAACCTTCCAAACTGAAAGTGAAATAAATTAATAATTTATAGTTGTCTGTATTTATAGTTATCTGGCTGAGCTGTTCAGGACATTTACAGTATACGGTATACTACAGTATGTCCCAGTAGCCTAAAGACTATTTAGCAAGAACAAGAAATACAGTTTGTTCTACAAACGGGGATTATTTTAGATTTAAATTTTTTATACAGCATTTAAAGATGCAGTTTTTAAGACTGTAAGCACTGAAACATCTCTAAAATATAACCACAAATTGACATTAATGAAGCTCCTCTGTGAACAGCACTTTGAAAATGTGTTGTCTAGGTCAGACACAAGCAGAAAAATGCAACTTGAAGCTAAAAAATCTCTCTCCCAGAGCGGTTTACAAACTTACATACAAGTTGTTTAGACAAATATAATCTATACGTAGTTAACAGAGGCAATGTTGTCACACAAATGTTGACTGGAGCAAGCACCTTCTTCAAAAACACTAGATATTGCAGTATTGGAAACTGCATCCTCAAGAGCACACTGACGCCAAGAATGTTTGGAGCATTTTATTCAGAATCTGGAGGCTTTACTCCTTTAGTTCAGTTCGCTTGGGCATTTGAACTCGGGTGGCACCAAATAACCAAAAATGCAATGCAGTTTGTTCGGGGTGAGAACGTAATCCACTCTAAACCTAAACCAACTACAGGAAACAAGCCCAAAATGCAAGGTTTTATGGGTACAAGAAGAAGTACTTCCTCATGTTAGCCTAGCATAACTTTTGTTTAACAAGCCCTGGTTCACTTGTAATTGGGCAGTTTGTACCTTGCACCTCATTGCTATTGGTAGCTATTCCAGGTGATCGGGTCAAAATCGGTGAAATTGTTGTTTGCCTCTCTACAGATGCATCCTCACCCTTAAGGTAGAAAAGGCGATAACATGAACAACCACTGAGAGAAGCCTTGAAGTGTAACAATATGATTTAAAGAAATGAGTTAGGACAGAAGTAGAGCGTCAAGTCCTGTAAAAGTTCAGTGTATCAGCAATACATCAAAGCATAACTCCAGTGAAACGAGGAAGCTTTGCAATGGCTTGGCATCGAACCAAACACAAACCAAACTAAATGCAATTAAATAAGAAGCCTTCGTTGCCTGTAAGAAGCGAGCACGAGGAGGAATACAAATCCTATTTTTTAACATTGTCTTTCATGATTGAAGTTTCAAGCCATAAATTTGCCTGGGAGGATTTTGCGAGAAGATTAGAAAGTTGTGAGATAGAAAGATGAAATGGGGTCATGATTTAATTTTCTTCTACTGACAAGCTCTGTTGTTCTCCAACCAGATGTCTAGTCCAATATGTACATGATTTGAAATGGGGGGAGAAGGACTGTGTGCGCCATTGGGTGTTAAACTCTGAACTTGCACTTCCTCTGCTGAATTTAAACAATAGAGTGTAGAGTTAATCGTGTCCTCGTCAAAATCTGCATTTAGCTCAGTCACTGCTGCAGTCCATTTGCTGCTTTAGCTCTGTCCAGTGAGAAAACATTTACTGTGCTTCCTGGTACAGACTGCAATGTGGGGGGGATAACTGAGACGATCTCTAGACAAAAACAAAGTGTGGATTTCGCTAACTGAATTCACAGAGGAGATGGATGATAAATAGTAAAGTAGAAAATGGCATGTTTTTTTTTTGTTAAATCACAGACCAGTTAATTTCCTTCACTCTTGCCATTTGATGTTCTTTGTAGCTAATAGATGGCAGACAGAGCCTCCTTTACAGTTTGATGCATCTCTACACAAGTTTATCTATAAAAGGGGCAAAAAAAAAGTTAACTCGTATCAAGGAGAGATGCAAACAAGCTGCCACATATCATCACGCTCCTGTAAAAGCACTTCAATACAGGCATGGGTGATTTTCTAATGTTTCCCCATAGAATTCAACAAGTCAGTCAGGAGGTCTTTTCTCCTCGGTGTTGTGTTTAGCTCTGTAGCAGCAGCCTGATGATTCAAAGCTGGTTTGATAGCTCTGACCCTTGTTTACTTGAACTCGTTTAGGCAGCCATGTGTTCCACAATACCTCAGAGTACTTCAGAGGCAAACATATTCACAGATGAACCCTCATTACATACACAGAAGCAAAAAGGTTGGAAAGATACCCTGGCAATACGGATAAAGAGTGTGGTAACGTTGATGGCATAAGTCATTATACATTAAGAATTTAAACATGGCAAAATTAACTATTTTATTTTGTCCGGATACCATTAGCACCCTGAAATTGGAAAGAAGGACCATGTATGTAAAGGGCTGCTGTTCATCCCATTTGGTTGCAAATGTGCTTAAATAAAAGCTTTAACATCAGTAATTGTGTCATTTCATATCCAACGTATTATGATTATCGAGCCAAAACATCAAACAATGAGTTGCTTTTGAAATGCATCATGCTATTTAGATTCAGGCAAACCTTGCAGACATCTCTTCACTTTTACATCATCCAACACATTATTTCACTACTTTCAATGCACCTCACCTCATAAACAGGTTGCTCTATTTTGCTTTCCTTGGTAGACTAGGCTATATATGAAGTGAATATTTTGCTAAATAAAATGTTCTGACAAAAATCAATGGGATAGTAAATTTGCCGATAACATGGTCATCGTGCCTGGAATTCATTGAGTAGTCCCAACGCTTTTTTCCTATTTAGAACATTGCAACCATGCCTAGAATTCAATGCATATAATCTAAGCTTCTACTTTAATGCCAGTTCATCGGAATATGGTCTATACCTAATGAATACTCTAAGCCAGTGATTCCTTAACTATTGTTCAGGTCTGCTTATGGGTCTCGGGCTACTCCAAAAGTATTTGGACAAAACAAAAAAAACTTTGACACTTGTATACTGTTTGATATGTCTTTTACCGTGTGCTTCCTATTAGTTTCCCTGGAAGAGATGAAATGAAAAGGATGAAACGATACTTTGCCGTTTTCCTCTCAGAACCATCTCACTGTCAGTTTGCATCTTCATAATCCGTTTGATGGATGATCATGACCAACGTCACCAAATTATTCAACTACTGCACTAAAGTACTAATTTCGCTTCTGATTCAGACTGATTCAATTAAAGTACGGGTGAGCCAATGACCTTAAATAAGACATATGTGCACCCAGTGTAGGATGGCAAACTGTTACACACCACTAAAAGCTGGAGGCTTGATTGCCACAGACGATTAGGTCAGCAAGTATCAAACAGACAAGATACATCCTTGGAAAGTAGCCAAGTAGTCTATTATAGAATATTGTTGTGGCGGACTGGGGGAGGGAGTGGGTGAGGCGTAGGCTGGATCCAGGAGAGAGTCGAATGAGTGGACTGATTCTCCCTGGATCCAGCAAGGCTGTGGCCAATTAAGGCGGATTGCAGCTGAGCCTTTTTAACCTGGGTGTGACTGTGAGAAAGTGCGGTTGCGTCAGTGTGAGAAGCTGACGGACTGCATGAGCCGACAGGAGATCGAGAGGATCCGGTCGGCTGGAGGGAGAGAACGAGACCAGCAGCAGCGACCGAACCAAGGTCCGCTGCTGGCCTGCCGGGACGGAAGGGAGGTG
>OOFE01021731.1:0-11062 GCA_900323365.1 Monocentris japonica | reverse complement strand
CGCAGCAGATGCAGTCGGGAGTAGCCTGGAAGAGCTGCCCAGTCGGTGTTGGAGCGGGACGCTCCTGGAAGCCTGGCGTACTGGCAGCTTTGGTGCTCCACGGCTGACCTACCGGGACAGAGGGAGGTGCCAGCCGAGGGAGACGGCGCTGAACACCTGCCATCGACACCAGGTCGTATTTATGATTACTGATGGCAAATAAAGCAGCCTGTTGGCCCGTTTACTCTGCCCTCCTGCCTTTGTCTCTGTCTGTTGCGGCCCCGGGTGTAGCAACCCTTGCTACAATTATTTTCTAGCTTATAATGGAAGCTGTCAGGGATTGAGGATGGTAGAGAAGAAGAAACTCTGGACAACTCCTTAACCGTAATTACTATGGTAACTGAACCCAAAGATAACGTCTGAAACAGGCATTCTAGGTCTTTTCAAAAATGAGTAAAGTTCAGTGCTAGGGAGTTCAGCTTTTTGACAGCCTGTTGGAAATGAGCACTTCAGCACTGCACCTTTTTGATTCCGTGACCCAGCCAAACCCATAAAAATTCTATAAAAAGATATTCATCTGCAAGAACAATACCAAAGAGAATTTCCAATCCTTAATCCTTTTTCCACCCATATGCAGCACACTCCAGAATACTTTGTATGTGGAAGCCTTTCACTAAGGGTGAGCAAATAATTCACAAGACTGTTCTTAAACACAGAGCCACTGAGATAAGATTAGCTAGTATGGCTGTGAATGAGAGATAAGCAGAAACTAATTCCTCATGTCTTGAGGGCATAGTTCCTGCAGAGGCCCAGTGGGCTGACCTGCAGCGGAAGCTTCCTAGAATGCTAGTGGCTACTACCGATCAAAGACGTCATGTGACGACTTTGCTATACCGGTGGACAACTTGCGCACAAAGAAGAACGCTTGCGGAGGTATTTGCCGACTGGTACCTTCTGATTTGCCTTGCACGTCAAGTGAAATCTTTGTGTGTTCACAGCAATGCAACCCAGAGACACGTTAGCCTGACACGGTTCACAGTCTCAATCCTCGGGCTTGATAGTAGAGGTTTCTCCAGGCTGATTCTTAGGCTACAGATACTTGCTTTGTGGAAGCGAGATGATAAGCAATCTCACAGGAGTTTACAACATGGCTGCCTGTCTTCTAGCTGGCAGAGAGCGCAATACAGCAAATACGGAACACCTGCTGTGTGACGAGCAGCTGAGAGCCAGGAGGAGGCTTTTCATCTGATTAGAACCAACACCAAAACCTGGCCATCAGTGGAGCTACAGCGTCAGCCTTCCCAAAAAGACAAACAAGGGGGGAAATTTCTGTCTTCATATCAAACACACTTAACAGACTGAAAAAACATGAGGATAAAAAGCTTTAAACCCAACCGATGACAAGTGCAGCGACAGACCTGTTTTATTACCCGGGGTGTGTTAGCAAACTTACATCATTTGCCAAGAGATAAGACAACAATCCCTTTTTTTTTCTCCCCCACTTCAAGTAAACACAATTCTGGAGCTATGTTGTCCAATATTCGCTCTGTGCAACTGTTTACTTTGAAAGTTGGCACACTCAATTACGGTAGAGGGCAAGATAAAAGAAAATGCAGCTCAAAACAGATATCGACCAACATTTTTGGATGTCGATACTTCACAACAAAAGGCTCAGAGAATGCCGTGCAGGGATCAGTATGGTGCAGTTGTTTTGACGGCATGTTATTTTACACTGACAGGCGCCCAAGTCCCAATCTTTTCCACTGTTCCTTCACTCTTCTGAGCATGGAGCAATTTCATCTAAGTGCCAAACTTGGCAAAACTGAGTACAGATGTCAGCTACACATGCTCTTGTGTTCCTCAACACAACTATGACACTGTCTTCCAATACCCAATAGTATGGGCGCCCTGTAATTTGTCAAGGCATGAGCAGCACTTGTAAAACTTTCCTCTGACATGGGAAATGGGAATATGAAACAGAGCGCGCTCATAAATATACAACAGGCATTCTTAGCGCTGACATTGCCTCTGTATTCCCACACAGAGGGGATATAATTCCATGTTTGACATGGCTATATTGAGCATGATGCTTATGATACCTTTGAAGTTAGATAAGAATAGAATCCTGCAGTATGATATACATTGTGTATCTAACACTAATCAGCAGAGAACACCCCAGTGTCCCTTGAATAGGAACGAAGATGATGAATAGCTTTTTCAATTAATCAAAGTAGACACTTTGCTTGAGCATTAATCACATTAATCATATTTTTAAGCAGCCCACATTAGTGCATGGTAACTGATTGGATTATTTAATAACTTCTTTCAATCTCCTTCTAGACCTGGCAACGTTTATGAACATCAGAGTGCGCCGGCATCAATTATGTTAAAAATACAAAAGATTAAGAAACTTTTATAGAGTTTTTGCACTAGGCTATTGGCCTATAACGGAGGTGCAGGCTGAACTAGCCTACTGGCCTAGCTGTCCCTAGCTTCGTCAGCCATCATAATCATTGCCATCCGCTGCGGACACTTATCCACTTATCAAATGCATCTCTACATTGAAATAGAGATGCATGCAGATGTGTGACAAGGTGATGATGAAGGTCAGCCTCAATGAATGGCCATGGTCCTTTAAGCTGCCGGTGGCAAGCTTGATTAAGTATTTGCACATCGACTGCATCAATGTCATTTATTGCAACAGGACGTATTGTCTAGGGTATGGATGGCATCAATAAAGTCCTTTTCGCCTTGCAAAACTTTAATGCAACGTCTCCAGATGTGCAGTGTGCATAGCAACCCAGCCAAGGTGCGATCCAGTTTTCTCCTGCTCATTAAAAAGCAATACCACTAACCACACACATCTATTGTAAAGACATTTTGATCACCAACCAGATCAATGGTTGTGAATAATAGCTATTTGAAAGTTTCATAGTTCATGCCAGTGCCATTTTGTTTAGTCTGCTGTATGCATGGCTGGTTTTCTGCTGTGGCTCAAATAGGCATCCAGTATAGACTTGGGCTTGGCCATATTAGTGCACGTTATTGTTGATACAAAGATGCATTTAAACCTATTTTGACCTTTACAGAGTAGTGAAGACCTTGCAATCTATCACGACCACTCAAATATAGTAAAATCTATCGGCCTAGGTTAAAAGAATTTCCACCTGTTCCTAAGTCAATATATCAAGATAAAAGCAGATGAGAAAAAGCTGGAGGAATTTAAAAAAATTATCTTGATAAAACTTTTTTCCACCTTAACTCTAATTATATTGAGATAAGCAATGAAAAATACATACCCCCCTAAAACTTTTTCCATCTGTTAGAAAGTCATTAAAATGAATTAAGCACAGGACAGAAAACAATTTAGACAGAAGTTAGGAGAAGGATCCTCCAAGAGAAACATCAATTTTATTTTATTTTCGTTGACTTTCAGGGCTTCTGTAGGCACCAGTGGAAGAAGTGTAGGAGAAGACCTGTGAGAATTTGGTAAGGTTGAAGATAAGGCAGGCTGCAGCATTGTTCGGGCTGAGGGGAATGTTTTGGGAGGCCGGCTAGGAGGGAGTTGCAGTAATCCAGATGGGAAACGATGAACGCTTGAACAAGGAGCTGGGCTGAGTCCCTGTGAAGAAGGGTCTGTTGTAGAGATTGAGTTGTGGTTGCAATGTCGACGGTGCTTGACAGTTGGTTGTTTGAAACAGTCGACTACACTGGACTATTTATTTTGCAGACATCCGATACCACAAGTCCTTTCCCTCTACATTGCATGTGGTTTTGCAGCCTATTAAGCATGTGTGACACATCACTCAAATCTATTAAGTGGGCTCAAATCAATTTGACCCATTAAATGCAATTGTAGAATGTAATTAACCAGTCTGAAAATAATGGAAATGTCCATTCTTGGATGCCATTTATCAGTTTGCCAGCTCAAATTTAAGAGGTGAGGTTTACATTGTGCCAAATTTACTTAAAACCCAACACCTAACTGAAGTTGAAAATAGCTTTCAAAGCTGTTTTCTCCTAGCACGGCATTTTCATTCTCTTTCATGTGGAACAACCGTCCTCTGGGGTGGAAAATTGAAATTTTAACAGTAGCAAATGACTGTCTGCGCTATCCTTTTTCCCCCTCCCTTTCTTTGTCTAGTCCAAGACAGCAAATTGACAACAGAGGGTGCAGAGTATAAGCATGGCAAAACTAGCAGATTTTATAATGAGGAGACATGGCAACGTCAAAGCTTTAACTGTCAGTGAAATACATACATTATACAAGTCTAGATATCGATACTGACCCCTTGTAAAAGGCCCACGGGGCTTTTATTCCTAAATAAATAACTTGTATCTGATATATATTTATCTATTTAATGTATATACACAATATCTAATATTGACTGTGTTCCTCATACTGCAAACCTTGTGAGTGAAATGTGAGCAATAATACAGCAGAATTTGCAGTACATGAACTTAAAATTGTAAAAATGTTTTTGCACTTTGACGGTCCCGGTATCTGTTCAGTGATTTTTACTTCCAATTCCCATGAATCCTTCCACATCGCTTTATAGTGACGCCACCAATCTATAGAATCAGTCAGAGAAGCGAAGGGAAATGTCTTCAAGCCAGGTAACTTTGTGTAACACACATTTATGGTCATGTAATGATAATGTGGCGACCAAAATGTCAAAATAGTGATCCAGTGACGAGGACGGGCTGCAGCTGTCTGGAGACGTAGAGGTTGTTGACTTCACACTGCACCTTACTACCTCAAGTTCAATTCCTGCTGAGAACGAGTTAATTCTAAGAATTTCATTGTTAAATTTGTATATGCTTGGTAGTTCTATTGTAATTTATTTTCTATTTGAGCAGTAACATTTCTATGTGATGTATTTGTAATTTTTTTTAAAAACTTGGAAATATTTCTCCTGCTTTTATTAGAGAGGCTCTTTTTACACATGTAGAAAAAACAAACAAAGGCAATGATAAAGTCAGACACTCTAAACAGCATATTGCTATTTAGAAAACAATCAGTATTGATAACCTTGCTCATGCAGTGTTGATGGGTATATTTCCTTTTGCTGAGCCCCATCATATTATTAATATAGCAATATTTTATCATGAAAATGTTACATCATGTAGCTTTAAATAATGATAAATTCACCATTTGTTAAAAAGGATGGTTATTATAAAGTGTAAACAATACATTTTGAAATATTATTCCCTCAATGTCTGATGATAGTTTCCAATTAATTAATCTTCTATAACCTCTTTGCTATTGCTTTGACCTCTGTTAGAGTAGCGTAAAGTTTTAAACTGTTCTGCAATTAATTTGATGTCACGTTGGCAGAGGTCATGATGGCTTTCTTGCCCTTCTGCGTCTGATCTCTGGGGACAGCAAAATAAATCTTAGGACCCCAGACTATACAGACTATGCAGATAAGAGGAAAGTCATGAGCCATTGAGCCTAAGCATGCACATAGACAACAGAGTTATGCTTCAAAGTTTGTGAACCCTACAGGGGGTGTCCTTTAAGAAAATAAAGAAAATGTGCAAAAATAACTTGTGGCTCCTCTTTTACCAGCGATGACTTGGGAGTCAACATCTCCTATACCACTGATCACTGATCAGTCTCTTCATCTTCCTGGAGGGATTTTCTCCCACTCCTCCTTACAGAACTCAACCAACTCAGTGAGGTTTGAGGTCTCACATGAACAGACGCTTCAGGTCCTGACAGCATCTCAGTTGGATTTAGGTCAGGACTTTGACTTGGCCAATCCAAAACACTGAACCACTTCTTCCTGAGCCATTCTTTGGTTGATTTGCTTGAATGCTTGGGATCATAGTCTTGTTGCACAGCCAGTTTCAGCCCAGCTTTAACTCTGACTGATTGCCTGATGTTCTGTTCATGAATTCTCTGGTTTGCCTCAGAATTTATGGTTCCCTTAATGATGTCGAGTCGTCCAGGTCCAGAGGAAGAAAAACAGCCCCAGACCATGACCCATATTTTGTCTTATTTTGATGGTGGGTAGTTTTGGGTTGTTTCCAAACATAGAAGTTTGATTGCAACCAAATAGTTCAATTTTGGACTGAGAACAGACTTCCAGAAATCTTCAGGTTTGTCCAGGTGGACAACTGAAGATGGGCAGCTTAGTTTGTTTTAGACAATTGAGTTTCTTCCTGGCTTCCCTTGCATGAAAGCCATTTCTATTCAGTGTTCTTTTCATTGATGGATGCACAATGACATCAGATGCAGCAGTATTTTTACTAGTTTTAATATTTTTCTATAATATTCTTCCATATTTTAGAAGGACATCCACTGAGTCTGTGTCATGTTAAATCTTCTCAATTTGTATGTTATTTGTCTCAGTGGACTGATTGAGCCCACATTTTTTTGATATGTCTTTCTAACCTTCCCCCAGACTGATGCTTACTTGTTTTTCTTTCACCTGCATGGTAACACCAACCTGACCAGGTTTCACCTGGATTTATGGGAGAGCCTCCCCAAAGATCTAACCTTTGAGTGGTTAACTTCATATCCAATTATATTATTTTCATTTACTACATGCACAAAGTGGTGGTATGAAAGTGTTGAATATAGATCCCGTATTTCAGTTAAGGCTAATTTTGATGTATGCCATTTGGTGGATGCCTTTATCCAAAGTACCGCAGTTGAGACTGAAATATAAAAAGCAGACAGCAACTCCAAGAGCTTGAGTGAGTGTAGATCAACAACATAATAAAACAGTGTCATCTGTATAAGAATGAATATTAGCATTTTGACCCGGGCTATTGAAAATACCGAATAGAAGTGGACCCTGAACCAAACACTGGGGGGCACACTCATACAGACATGTATCCAATTTGGAGCACATAATTTAGCACATTAAGACCTTCCAGAGAGGAAAAACCCCGGCCAGCCTCTGAATCACTGCATGATCCTCAACAGTGTCAAACACCTTTGACAAATCATGAAAGAAAGCTGCACAACACTTTTAATCCTGAGCTTCAATGATGTAATTTACTGCCTTAAAAAGCAGCAGTCGCTGTGCTGTGCTGCTTTCAGAAGCCTGACTGATACTTTGATTATGTGGCATTTATGTTTTTATGTGCAAACTGGTACACATCAAACTCATTGAACTGGTCATTTACCAGGGTGTCATACACCTTTGACTGATGATTCCAAGAAAAGCATATAATTGTTCAACAGTGAAGTTTTATGCTGACGATCTCCGCAATTACTGAAACTCACTGGAAACCCCCAGGTAATATTAGACCTGTCTAAATAAGAGTACAAAAAGCTAGATGCAGTGCAATAAAGCCTGCTGCCAACTCTAAAATGTAAGGATCTAAGTTATCCGGGCCAACTGGTTTTCTAGGGTGCGGGGTGTTTTATGGTGTTATATACCTCGGAAAAGAAAACAGCATAAAACAAAACTGATCAATGCAAACATGGTTACAGACACAAGATGTGGATTTTAGACGCCTGAAGCGATGAAGCGTTAATGAAAACACTTCAGCAGGTAGAATTACCAGACAGTGACAGTCCTTCACAATACATGGAGGTAACCAATTGAATTACCACTAATACGTAAAGATGGCAGGATTTTGTTTGTTCAGGTTTTCCAAGAGTCACTCAGTTGCTGAGAAAAAAAAACAGGCTTTGATTTTTTTTTGAGATGTGCATATTTGTTGTGGTAACTTATTTCTTCGCCAAAAATTGTTTATCACTACTGAACTAGAGAGGTCAGCGTTAAGTCACATGTTGTCCCTCTGCCTCTCAAACAAACAAGCCCCGAACAGGTAAATTATCAAAGACAATAAAGCATCTAAAAGAAAACCAAGTCAGTTTCAACATCGAGAGTAATTCTATTCCAATCATAAAAAGGAATGTAAAACACCTTGCTCAACAAAAGTGCTCCATATTTCACAGAGTGGCATACCTTTGGGAAATTTGCCATTTATAATGCTACAAAAACAGTGGTCACTGATATCATTCACAAAAAAACACAAACAGTAAAATATTTACGAAGAATGTCAGTCAAATAAAATAAATAGAGATAGTTGCTTTAGGGTGTCTGGGATTTGACAGTGTAAGGCAATCAATATTAACAAGCTCAAGTGAGAAATACTGACCTTTACTATCAGACACCTGCTTTAGCATATCCAAGTCCAAACCACCAACTAAAGTCATGTTATCATACTCAGGCTGAGATGAGAGATGCATTCAACAAATGTGTCACCAATGGCCCAAAAGGCACTGGAAGCAAAAATTTACACTATCATTTGGCATTTCTAATTTGAGATTAGAAAGAAAGCATCTCCTGACCTCTCATTGAACTACAGAATATTTCAGGCTCTATGATTGGATGAGCGAGGTCGGTGTGCTATAACGTAAAAATAAGATATAGATAAAAGTTTTCCCCAGTTGTTAGCAAACTATATGGTCCTGACATCCTCTGCTTATAGTCAGTCACCTGACACCCACAGGCAGAAATGGAAATCTCCGCCAGGAAATAATCCCTCAACAACATGTCGCCTTACAAACTTTATTGTCACAGGCATATTTGTTAGCCAGGACAGCAGATAGGGTTGACACTTTCAAGTTGGTATTTTATATTTGACTAACAAATAAATGTTAAAAAATCTAACCGCATATGGCATGAATTACAAAATGATTGAGTGAAGTAAACTAGATGTAGACGATAGTAAATGGGCCAGAAATCTAAATGACACCCGTATTCTCCTTTAAATAGCCCCTGAACAATCCCCTTGCCCTTTGGATTACAAACTCTTTACCCCAATGGCAGAAAGGTAGCATGTTATGTAAAAGCAAGCACTGTGCGTGACAAGCGCCTCTATAATTTCCCCGACTCAGATAGAAATTAACGTCAGATAAACACGATGGGAAGTCTTTGAGGAGCACTACAACAATCACTTACCTTCAAACAGTCCCACTTATGAGCCAGATAATGTATTCCACTGAAGCAAAGCAGTCTAATTCATCAGTTCAGATGTGACTTTAATGTATTATCTTGGTGGAATTGCAGTTCAGAGGAGAGCTGGAATCCCAACCTAGCTTCAAAGCACTGTACAGCCTGGCCTCTTGAGATAGGTTACTATGTCACATTGCATTGGTTATAGTACACTCCCCCAGGAAGACTGAAAACATGCCTCCAGTGTGCCTGTTTAACCATGCTAAATCATGCTCCATTCTTGGGTGTTTTGACACCTTGGTAATTAACCCATTTCCCCTTTCTATCCTTAGCCCCACAATATTGCTGCAACCATTTATACAACTTTCATTTATAGCATGCTCCACTTGACACCTCTTGAGGGACCCATGGGGATTTTTGAACCATATACCCAGACTGTGGATTACTTAATGATTAACAAATACCTGTGGAATCATGTCGTGTAACGAGGAAAGCAAAAAAATAGCAGTGTCAGAGAGTGAAATGTGGAACAACCGACCAAGTGCATCAAAAATATTAAGATGCAAACCAAGCATCTCTGATGCAATTTCCCAGAAAATGCAGGATTATCCATCAATATGCATTGTGGGGAAAATGAGTAGCACCCTATCGAGCACACTCTTGCAACACAGACATTATTGGGAGCATTTTAATATGTATTTATTCCTGCCACACATGTCTCATAACATTTAAACAACTCTACATTTTATGACCCATACAGACCTCAGTGAATGATCATCTCTTTGATCTAAAAACGCATAATTGTCATTTGTCAACATGTGCTTCTTCCTAACACTTGGATACACCCCAGCTTGCATGCTATATAGAGGTAGAAACTATTCAACAGCAGATGTTTATGAGGATCAATTACCAAAGTGCTTTCTGTAGATGTTTAACTCTTCTGGACAGCAATCATAGATTATCATAAGAGAACGGTGACCCAGCAAACAATGCTTACTCATCATCTCAGCAAAATAACTTCATAATTTAATCATATTTCAAGGGTGATGCAAGGGCAGATGCTCAAAGCCTAGCTAGAAAAGATTTCAGCTACCTGCCAGCCAATAACTAATTGGCTGTTTTAGGTGACGGGTTTGAGCAATCCTAAGGGGAAGCAGTCATCAAAACAAAGCAGCTTTGTGGTTTGTTTGTGTTTGTGCCGTGGCTCGTCAAATACAGGCAACTACATTCGACATTAGATAGTAGAAACCATTGGCATTTTTAAACTAAGGCTAAAACACCTTTTTGACCTTGCTGTGAGCTAAGGGGCAGTCTTATATAGCATACATTTTTCTTTTCCTTTGCTTTTATTTTTATATTATTATTGTTCTTTTACTTGCATTGCTTGATTTTATTCATTTTAATTGTGTTTATTGTAATGCACATTGTATTGCAGTGTAGGAAATGTGCTATATAACTACAGTTTGACTGATTGATTATTTATTGTAAACAGAGATTACGGTAGTCAACTGAACACTTCATTGTTTATCCTCATGATCTTTCATTCAAAATATTAACAAAAATCTAATCAGTAACATAATTGAAAAAAATTAAATTCTTAACATGAAACAAATATTTTTCTCAAAAATGTGTGTGCCACAATTATTGGCATTCCTTCATTTTATATTCCCTTTGCCAAGATAAAAGTTCTGAGTCTTCTCCTATAATGCACGATGAGTTTGGAGAACACATGGCAGGGGATCTGAGACCATTCCTCCATACAGAATCTCTCCAGATCCTTCAGATTCTGAGGTTGACGCTTGTAGACTCTCCTCTTCAGCTCATTCCACAGATTTTCTATGGGGTTTAGGTCGGGTGACTGTGATGGCCATGGCAAAACCTTCATTCTGCGGTCAGTGAACCATTTTTGTGTTGATTTTGAGGTGTGCTTCAGATCATTGTCCAGCTGGAAGGTCCAACCACAGCCCATTTTAAGCTTCCTGGCAGAGGCTGTTAGGTTTTCATTTAATATCTGCTGGTACTTGATGGAGTCCATGATACCATGTATCCTGACAAGTTGTCCAGGGCCTTTGGAAGAAAAATAGCCCCGTAACATCAAAGATCCACCACCATACTTCACAATGGGTACTTTTCTGTATGGCTATCTTTCTGTCTACGCC
>OOFE01021727.1:11955-31041 GCA_900323365.1 Monocentris japonica | reverse complement strand
GTGCAGTGCAGACAGGAATACAGTACCAGTTCAACCGCCTGCCGTTCGGCTACTCCCTGGCTCCACGCACCTTTTCCAGATGTGTGGAGACGGCTCTGGAGCCGTTACGCAGGATGGGGATGAGAGTGTTATTTTATCTGGACGACCTGCTTTTGCTGGCTCGCTCCAGGGAGGCGTTGACAGCTCTCCTCCGCCGTGTCACACCTCACAGTGTCGTGACAGCTCTCTCTGTCATGCAGCTGCTGGGCATGATGTCAGCGGCTCACGTGGTGATTCCCCTTGGCCTGCTCCAAATGCGCAGGCATGGATTAGAGTTTTTCAGTGCTGT
Source organism: Monocentris japonica (assembly GCA_900323365.1). Taxonomy (NCBI): domain Eukaryota; kingdom Metazoa; phylum Chordata; class Actinopteri; order Trachichthyiformes; family Monocentridae; genus Monocentris; species Monocentris japonica. The sequence goes on along the minus strand of OOFE01021727.1, from coordinate 30,713 downwards.
GCATGCGCGCGAGGGGATAAACCCACTAGCGGTAGCCTTAGAGGGCTGCACCTATACTCATAGAATCTGGAGTTACAACACGTAACTAACATTCTCTGAAACCACAGAAAACACTGGGGAAATGTGCGCTAGCTCTTGAACGCTGTCCTACAGCACATCATCCAATCCCCTCTCCCTACCCAGCTCTAACAATCAAGTTGTCATTCAAGCCACTGCGCCATGCCGTTCCTCAACATTTAACAATGATAGCTCAGTTATTTTCTAGGCACGTTTCATGATGCAGGGTTCCTACACAATTTTAATTTCACCAAACTCTCCAAATCTCTTCCAGAACAGCATAACCTGTGTCTGAACTGAACAGCAGCTCTTCCTCTTCCTTTTCCAGATTGTACAATTCTCAGACTCAACAGGACATGATGATTATCAATGTGCACTTTCCAGACTTTTCCAGGCCTGTGTAGGAACCCTGACAATAAAATCACAAGCCTCTTCTATGTCTCTTGAGAAAAGCAAAAGGTGGCTCACCCAGTCCAAAGGAGCAAGGCCCATCTTTCACATTGGCTCAAATCAAGGTACGAAACAAACGCTGTTCCAACTCGGTCTCCATCCTCTGCTACAACCAAACACTTAGCTGCCTGGGGGGTGTCGGCGAGGGCATTTAGGGTGAGAATAATCATAAAAACAACACTCCTTAAAATGGTACAAAAGAAGAGAACCAATGACAATACTAAAAATAATAAAAAATGAACTGAGATGCATGAGATGAACATAAGATTTGGAGGAGCATACGTAGATGATTGATGGTGTGACTTTGGGAGTGTAATGGGGACAAAAAGCAGGGGTGTGTCTACCCCCCATCTATGCCCAACACACACACACACACACACACACACGCACACACAATGTAGCAGACAGACAGTGTCCCATGTCCTGCTTGCGTTAAAACGGGAGCTTCTTCAGCTGCTCGAAGGTGATGAAGAACTGAGGAGTCTGTTAAGGAAAATCTCATGAGTCACAACAACCTGCAGGCCGGAGCTGCTAACCAGGCGACTAACAGAGGCGTCACAGATCTAGAAACCACATCTGGTTTTTGAAGTTTTTAGTAACTCTTACTTTAAAAGGTGCTACATCACCTCTACACCCAGTCTGCATCTCAGTATATGTTAAAGTACTACCTCGACTTACTGCACAACGTTGTCTTTCCATTCTATTCGATTCTTTTCCATCATGCTGTACTGGAAGCAATTTCCACCTGCCCTTGTCGTGTGACAATAAAGAATCTTTTCTATTCTGGGTGCTATTGTGGCCCAGTGGTTAAAGAGACTGTTGCACAACCAAAAGGTCACAGGTTCACTTTCCACAACAGCCACATGTCCTGTCAGTGTCCTTCTTTGCACAAGACACTGAACTATGTCATTCCATTCTATCAACTTTTAAAAATGGACAATATGTTCACAGTATCCGTTCAAAACAGTGTCAATCACATCCACCACCACAAACCATGGTAGTAACTAGCCCAACAAACCAGATACAAGGCTTGAAGTTGGCTGTTCAACATGACAGCCAACAACGTCATTTCACTCTGAAGGTTACTCTTCTCTTCAACAAATATCACACAATGTGGAATGATGGTGTCAGTGCCATACTCTACCAACAAAGTTATCCAGTTATCCAGCACCTGACAGTAGATCCACAACAACAGAACAGTCTTGTGTGTATCTGGACAGAACAATATTTTTCAAAACTTTTCCAGGCTGTTTGTGAACTTCCTAAACTTTTCAAAATCCAGAAACGACCGTAAATAAGATTTTCCCTACATTTCCAGGCGTCCCAGGTCTGTTTAGGACCCCTGCAGAATGAAAAGGATACGATGATGTTCCAAGGGCCCAGTCTCAGCCAGTTAGGCCAGAAGCCCTTATAGAGGGCGAAGAACCCCTCGTTCTTCCACGTCTGCATCACTCCGTCCAGTGTTCCCTTGTACATGGGGCTCCCCGACAGAACCCGCTGGTTCATCATCCGGGTCCGAACCACGTCCACAGGGTTGGAGGCCAGCGCCCCTGCCAGGCCACACGTGAAACTTGAACTGTGGACACATCCAGACATGGGGCAATGTTAAGGGCTCCGTCCACAGTGGAAGAGTTTCATCCCAAAATGACGAGATGTCCACCATTTGAAATTCAGCGTGTACCATTTTAAGAAATGTGATTATAACGCCCAACCACGCACTGAAAAAAGAGCAAATAAGCTTACATGAAATGTGACAAAATGGTGTCTCCCATGAGGCCGGAGCGAATGAGGTGCTTCTTTGTGATGTCATAGACAGGAAGCTCCACCCCAACAACAATGGCTGCTCGCTGGGCCGTGGGGATGACGCCCTGAGGAAGAGGAGTATGAAGAAAATAAGTCTGATTGGAACAATACTACTCAGTTGACAGCTCTGATGAGAGGATTATTATGGTCAAATAGTCACTGTGTGGCCAAAATTACAAAGGCTAGAGCTGATGGACAAAAGGAATCACTTTTCTGCTCTCTAGGTCTCTACTGATAGGTCTCTATTGATATCACGATGGCAATGAGGGCAGAGATTCTCTCACATCGGCTTCTGTCACAGTCTTGAGAAGTTTGGCCAAGTAATGTAGAAATAGCTGGATGCTTTTCCAGATGATGATTCAGCACTGTTGTCGTGGAGCCATGCTACCGTCCTTTACTTTCTTGGAGTTTGCCCACGCTGGGCTTTAGTGTGGCTATGAAAATGAAACTGCTACCGGTGGATGAATACATGTAACTCAATATTAAACAGAAATATTAACAGCCAAAAGTTGAGGTTGAGGTTGAGGGAATATTGAAATGTTTGTCTTTTTATGACTCATTCCTATCACACACACACACAAGTCCACCACTCACTCTCCACAGTCCCCTGGTGCCCTCTGTCTGGTAGATGTTGATGAAGTTGGACATCATGCTGCCTTGGAGCAGGCTGCCCTGGGCCTGCATCCTGATCTGGAGCAACAACAGACAGACAAGCAGAAATGCAGTCAGACAAACTGTCCCAGTCGTTTCCCATATTCACACTACTTCACTCTGTGCAGGTTATCAAAAAAATCAGTCTAATCCCAGTAATCTACATGTAAGGATCACCTTGAGGACGTCAGTAGGGTTGGCTATCGAAGAGGACAGGACTCCAGACACGACTCCACAGAAGACGTTGATGACCATGGTCTCGTCTGCCAGAAGAGACAAGCAACACTGTTAAATATCCCTCCTAACCGACTGCCACCAAACAAACTGACACAAAGATCATCACACATATAAAAATATATAGTGCTATAGGGATATTATGTTATGGACATGCATCACGGGAACATCACACATACTCTTCACTCTCAAAAATGATGTATCATTTTCAACACAGCAGTCCGTAACTTTTCGACAAAATATATGTTAAAGATAACACTTATCATTGCATGGTGTAGAAGAATTTAGGTATCAGGTGTATTTTCTTGTGTCCTTGTTGTTATTAAGACTGAGGTAAAGTGATGGAATGTGAACGTCTCATGCGTGCCCTGGTTCAGTAGTCCATAAATGACACCATGCACGGAGTAGGTGCCTTGCGTACATAGGCCTTCCAGGGAGGTCTTCCAGGGAGGTCTTCCAGGGAGGTCTTCCAGGGAGGTCTCCTCCGTGGAAGAGGTATCGGTCCCATGATAGATATCAGACAGCCGTGCACCCTTGAGACTTTCCCACTCTTTGTTCACAACTAACGAAACCTTGTAGATGTTCAGCTGTTGCTATAAATATACTAATTCATGACTCACAGACTGTTTGTCAACCTCTGAATTTACTCAACAAACGGTGTTGTTGAATGCTGAATTCTGATTGGTCAATGAGCACATTCTGTTATTTCTGAATCACATCTAATCATAACCCTCCGCACTCAAGAAGTCCGCTCGTTTTTGTTGATTTCTAATCCAATTAACTGGCAAAAACTACAGAAAGTCCTGCTGAACTAGTTTTGATCCTTTTGATCCTTTTAAGATCCTTAAGCTTGTAATAAAATCATATTAAATCAGTACTTCATGTCAAGTAGCCGTGTAATAAGTGTTTGGTATCACGGTCTTCAGTCACCGTCGGTTTATTTAGCACTGATCACCGGCTCACTGTTAGTTATCCCTTACATATCGACGCATCATAATAAAAATATCATGTATCGTGTAAAAATATAGAGGATTCAGTCAGTAAAGTTGTGATGTGATGTACTATCCTTTACAAAGTTCTCGTTTTAACTTTGGGCTGTCAGTCATTCTGTCACAGTATTTATCACTTTTTGAAAATGGCTACCAGTTTTTAACATACACTGGGTTGAAAAGAAACAAATGTGTTGTCCCAAACTAAACACAACAATGTGTTGAAACTGACACACCTTAAGAGTGCACACATTCAGAATAAGACTTTTAGCAGACATACTGTGACTTTATGATTCTAAGACAGCAGGACTATAAAGCATAGAAAAGACAGAAAAGTATCTTGTACACAAGAAGGGATCAGTTTCAACTTCATCGTCTATGAGAACGAAAGAAAAGCCTATTGTGGCTGAGGCCTAGCAAAGCAAGCGTTCTCCTGTCCAATTACTATTTAACATCATGGCAGATATTTTACAGTTTGGCTTCAAGACCTGGGTCCAATGGTATTTGCAAATAATTCTGAAAATGTGAAATATCACGATGGAGGTCGGGTATCTGCCTTCGACTCCGACAACACAGGTTCAAGTCCTGACTCATAGTTTTCTATGGTGAATTACGTTTTAGTTTTCAGCCCAATAGTTTTGTTTTTGTTTAACCATGATCAAAACCTCACCCTAACTTCAACAAGTTGTTTCAACCTGTATGAGAGCACATCGGGGGTTCCTGCAGCAGGACAATGGAGCTAAGCTATCGATCACAGAACAGTAGACTAAACGGACCTTCAAAACAGTCCAAACGTTCTGGCACCCATCTGGAAGTCCAAGCAAGTTACAACAAATGCTGAGAATTATTTGCAAATACTATTTGAGAGACTGCACACTGCCTTCTGTGTGCAGCCGTTGTGAAGTAATAGGGACCATCGTTAGCAATTAGTCTCAAGGAGTCAATGTTAGCGAGAGGTAGATCACATTAGTAGTTATCTACAGTGGAGAGAGAGGAAGGAGGAGGAGACAATGATACTGGACTGAGTTTAGAACAATAGTTACGGTGATCCTTGATCAACAGTTAGTGTAGCGGTCCTCGCGCCGTTCATTTTTTGGGCAGGAGAACGGGCGTTCGATCCCACCACAATCACAGGGAAAACCCAAGCCTGCATCAAAACAAGCATTCAGAACACAGTGGCAGCATGGTGGCATACGGCATGCAGAGTGGAAAGGCAGTCAACAGGAAAAGAGTGCAAGGCAATGCCTCAGTATCAAACTCTCCCTGCTTCATTACTTTCCTACCCCCTCTTCCTCCCTCCCTACCCTGCTCCCTTCCCTTCCATTCTCCCTTGCTTCCTTTACTTCAGAATCAGAATAGCTTTCATTCGCCAAGGACACTGAGTGCACAAGAAATTTGACCTGGTTAATTGGTGCCGACACATTTCAAGACAGTAGCACAATACAGGATTGACACACGAGGTGCAGAACACCAGAATTTTGACTTTGATGCCAATACTAAGTTCAATATCTAAAAATCTGATACTACTATGATACCAGGGCAAATGAAAACAAACATTAAGCCACGTCAGAGAACCACCACTGTGCTTTATTTGAACCTAAAGCACCAAAAGAAGCACCATCAACTAAACATGATGATCAAGATCTACCGAGACAGTAAAACTGTGCAATGTCGGTGGGATGTCCGTCTTTGTCGACTCTGTAAGCAGAACAGTTTCATATTTCACCAATTTAGGTGGACTGGGATCCAGTTCCGACACGGTGGACTGGGATCCAGTTCAGACACGGTGGACTGGGATCCAGTTCAGACATGGTGGACTGGGAGACGCTGTTGTGTTTTCAGCTGTTTGTTGTTTCTTTGCTGACTGCTGCAGCCCACGGTCTTTGTATTATTCCAATCCACGTGCCGGCTGCACACCAGCGCCCTCTAGAGGTCTGATGATGTGGAAACAGGTTTTAGGTGGATTTGTTCTTGAAGAGTTGTACCTGTGCAGCAGCATAGTTGGTAACAGCTGAACATTAGTGAGAGATGAACAAAACTTCTCTCTCTCCCTTTACTCCTGTCTACCCTCCTACCGTTCATATTCTCCAATTGTTGGGCCGTTAAATCCTGAGAGGGACAGAACGGGAGAGAGATGAGAGAGAAAAAGAATGGAGGAGAGAGGGAAAATGAAAAGAAGAGGGGGAGAAAGTGGGAGAAGAGAGGCAGGTGATAGAGATGTGAAAGGGGAAAGAAGGAGGTAAGAGAAGTCCTGTGGCTGCCAACTTCCTGTGAGGCTGAGCGCCACGCTGGCGCCGGACGCTCGCTGATACATGTAATGCAAACTCATTCAGCCTCTCTCTCCCTCTCTCTATCTCTATCTCCCTCTCTATCTCCCTCTCCCTCTATCTCCCTCTCCCTCTCTCTCCCATCTGCACTATTTCATTGTGTCTGTTTCTCCATTTCCCTGTATGTAACATGGACAAGGGCATGTACTGAAATCTGGTCCTGAAGTAAAACCCTGAACTCATCTACTCTCTCACATCCCAGCCCCCTCTCTCTCCAAGACACCCTCTACGATGCTGCGTTCACGTCGATGACTGTTCATATCTATTCTACAAGCCCATATCCGATACAAATATGAACTGACAGCAACGTCGAATCGCCTCGATAACAAAAGGACATCTCAGTCAAACACGTGTGGGTGAAGGTGTGTGTGAAGTTGCTATTCATCTGTCTTCCCATTGTTGTGTCTCGTTGTCCTCCATGCCGACGCTGCTCCGCCGAGCTGGCGTGGGAGACAGAGTTATGACAAGTGTCTCATATGAGTGATGTAAAATGTTCTTATTGTCATGGCAACGCAGACAAAGAGAAGAAATGTCACTCCATGCAGCTTCTTGCTCTTCAGACTCGTTAGAAAACATCAGAAGTCACAAGTGGAAGAAGAAAATTCAGAATTGAAACTTTCCGCTGCAGTGTGCATGTCGCCTAGCTCAATATCTCTCTCTCTCTCTCTCTCTCTCTTCTCTTTCACCTTTCTTCCCTCTCTCCCTCCCTCTCTCTCTCTCTATCTATCTGTCCCCTCACTGGAAGCTTTCTGCCTCTTGTTTAGATTGCATATTAGTGCCGGCAGGTTAACTCCCTCTCCTGCTTTCAGGCTGTTTTGTATCAACACACATTGTCACGACACGTCTGCTGTAAGACGTCAAGCTAAAGAGCTTAAGAAACCCAACACTCATGAGCCTGAACAGTTCCTCCTCAGACTTCTTGGCTTACCTGCAAAAGGCTGGTAAACTCTAAACTAAAAAACTATTTTGCCCAGTAAAAATAATATATTTAGTTATTTTTTCTCCAATGCTATTTTGTGTATAGAATTAGTAACTGTGTGTTAATTTAAAGTTAAAAGTTTAAAGTGCAACAGAACTGATTTATCCACCAAAGACAAACATTTACCAGCATGTGGCGCTCAGTGGGTGTACTTCGGGACCCGAGGTACGTTGATCACAAGAACTCATGGCCTGGTCATGAAGTCACGTGTTCATGAAATCCGCTTCACTGACAAAAAACCTCTTCAGGTCCCAGCGTTGAGGGAGACTTTCTTATTGTGCCTGCATGTACTTCAATGTACTTGAATGCACTGAAACTGTCAGTTGTCGGTGTCCCTGCACCAATGTCACCAAGATACAAGACACCTGATCTTGACACCAAGGTCCCTGTGCATTTAGTGTGCTTGTACGTTCAACACACCTTTCTTCATAAGCTGATTTTGATTTTGTCTAACTTAACGACCCACTCAGCAGAGAGACAAATGGTCAGAGTTAAGTCCCTGTGTGTATTGTACACTGTCAAACCTGAAGCTTACAGTACCAGCTGGGTGGGGTTCACACAGTGCTTAGTCTTCTTTTCTGTGATTGGCAACTTACCTGACATTACATAAATTCATGTGATCATTTATACTTTATCGATCCCCGGAGGGAAATTCTCTTTTTGAGTTGTGGTAAATCCCATCTATCTGGTACCGTCAGCCAATCGAGACAAACGCTAAGAATATTTGTAAATGCCATTTGATCTGCAGGTCTGCAGTCTGCCCAGAGGCATCCCACCCAGAGCTCCTTCCTAGTCACCACACCGCCCACTAGCCTGCACCAGCAGGCGAGAAGGCCTGTGCTGTTTATAAGCAAACAAAATGTACATAGATGTTTTGAGCGCAAACAGAAAGAAGAAGATCGGGAGGATCCCAGAAGGAGATCAGACAGCAAGCAGAATGCAATAATGAGCAGGGTTGAAAATAAACGTATGAAAAATACACTAACCGAGATTTATCTGCAGGCCAAAAGTAACTAACCATTTAAACTCCATTTTAAATTGTTGGCGATCTAGGAATTGAAGCTTATTGGGCTGCTGCACTCACTTTAAGTTGCTCTGGAAAACAGCATGAATGGTTGAAATATTAATATAGTGGCCAAAAGGAAATTGTCTACCAACCACCAGCCAAATACTGCAAAATATGTTGCTGAGCTGCGAAGGTGGTCTACTCTACCCACCACTTTGTTGGAGGTAGTTTTCTATTCTAAAAGTTGGTTGGTAAAGGAGTAAAACCGGCTTGTTCATTTTGGGGTTTACCAGTACCTACGGCCTGCAGACACCTAAAAGGTTTCCTGCTGTAATTTCAGACCCTGGTGATGAGAAAGGTTATAGAAGAAGATTTAAGAGGTAATAAGGAAATACACAAGAGGGAGAAACAGTCGGCGCCCACCTTCTGGCCGGCTGACGAACAACCTCTTCAGGGTGTTGTAGGTTCCTATCTTGATTGTCCCGTATGAAGCTTGCCTCAATAGCGCTGGGGAAATCCTGTCAAGAGAAAAGGATTTTTTTTTTTTTTAAATCTTATTTTCCTGGGGAAGACTACAAGCATGCACACATACATTTATACAGTCACACACATTCACATCTGGGAGCTGCCCAGTACAGCCACAGTCTTCTACTGGTGTTTTGTTCGGTGGGGGGTGTGTTACTTGGCATGAAAATGGTCAAAAAATGATACACAGAATATCGCCATAAAACATCAGCTATCAGCAGGGTCAGTTTGGATAGAAAATGTTTGCCAATGTTCATTGTTGAAAAACACAGATTATTAAATCCTCTAAAGTGGAACCATTTTGTAAGTAAAAAGCTTAAAAACTGTGATAACGCTCAAAATTAAATGATGAGGTTTGCTTTCATGACAGCAATCATTTTGTTATATAAGGTGTCAGAGTTTTAAAGGGCCGGATATCTCTGCTTGGAATAAATGTCTTCAAATATAGTACAGCACCACGCCATGTAATCTGTACCAGTAACATGAGACTATATGTTTTAAAACACAGCGTCTCAAGTAAATGTCACGCAATCCCCTATACATTCAGCATGCCCTCAACGGCATCAGACAGTTATGTTTGTGAGGCAAGTATTGGCCACAGTGTGTTAAAACAGATGCATGTGACGGATTTGGAAATGTCAAGAGGTAACCTTGTTTTAAAATGTCAGTCTCACAGACGGGCTACGTGTAGGATCGGCCTTATTGATGTCTGTGGTCGTCAGACAGCAACTGAAGATACCAAATACCGAGAAGCATCATGGCGGTTTATCATGGGTCATCACACTTCTGGAGATCCCAGCTGAACTCACTACTAGATGTAGTAGGAGACAAGATGGACTCAGACTGAAACTGACGACCCTTCGACTAGTTTTATCTCTGCTGTGGAGGCACAACATCAACAAGACAACTGACAAGATGAAGACTGTTTGGTAGTATAGTACAAGCACCAAGTAGTACCAAGTACAACACACCACAATGAAACACTCCAGTCTTAAATATGGTTTCAGAGGTCTTAAAAGCAAAGCAGGTTCCCTTTGCATGACTTTTCTAGTGAGAAATGTCCCTGGTTGTTGTTGTTTTATTCTTCAGGCTTATTTGGGGATGGAATTGGTCTTAAAGGTCTTAAAAACTTACAGAATGCAGTTCATGGTTTGCACTTTTGTTTTTGTTCCCCCCTAAAAATTAAAGAGTTTCTTTTTTTTTTAAGTCAGAATTGTCTTGATTCAGATTTTGCTCAAAATATTGTCATGATATCGAACCATGAACCCAGTAACATCTACTGAACCGAACCGTGAGCCGGATGTATTGATACAGCCCTAAAAATACCTGGGTTCCCCTCAGATCGGAAAACATGCTCCTTCTTCCTGTCCTGCAGGGATTGGACTGTCCCATGTAGTTACATACCTTATTGAGCACATGCTGGAGGAGAGCATGAGAGAATAGTAAGAAAGGGCAACCGGTCTGAATCGGAAAGAAACTGAATTCCTACTTTGGATGAAATAGCAAGCAAATATTTTGTCATAGCGAGGCAGCGTGACGAAGTGTAACTCAAACCTCAGGGGCAGCGCTGCAAACCCATGTACTGAATAGAGCTCTGCCGAAGCCTCATGCTGAGATGGACTACACACAGCCATTTGCTGCACATATTCTTTCCAGTTGTAAATCCATCGGTTGGTAAGAATGTCTTCTGCTGATTCTTGCTGTAAAGGTGACTGGTCTTAAAATGAAAAACAGGATGGGAAACTAGCTGGTAAATTTTAGCTGGTGGCTGATTGGATTGTTGAGTCTACCATCCACCTGTAATGAACAACTGTTGTGTTGGCTGGTAACACTGTAGAACCAAAGATGAAGGTTTGGATTCACCGAGAGCACAACTTAGTTTCCTCCCCCGACTAATAAAAAAAACATGCTTGAAATAATTGTGACAGTCAAGAGATTGTGACAAGAGATTCGAGTCCTTAACATCACACGCTTCAATATAATCTGTGCCGACTGTCCACTGTGACCTCCCCAAAACAGCGAGGACTTGATCTTGAAAATCAGTTGTGATGGCCAAATCGTAGCTACGATTGTCTTTGAAAGTCATGTAATGTGTGCCAAGCTTAAGTAAAGACTGTTCCATACCCAGAGTAAAGCGCCCGGATGCCCTCCTCCTTGCCGATCTTGAAGAGGGCGTGGAACATGCCCCTGTAGCGTACTTCCATGTACTGGGACTGACCCTGGACCTGCAGCCGGGTCTTGGTCAGGTCGATGGGGAACGTACCTGTGGATTACACAACAGCTTGTATGCAGAGCCACCTTCCATCATTTTCTCTTGCTGGGCAAAAATAAAACAGCACAAGTAAGCCCATACATACTGTAGTACTACTGCTCAGTAGCAATTTGTATTACAGATAAAAGAGCAGCACGGTGGTGTGTGAGTAGGGAGACCATCCCTCAACCAGAGGAACCAGGTTCAAGTGTCGGCAGGCATCTGCCCTGCTGAAGTGTCCTTGAGCAAGACACTAAATCCCTACCATCTCCAGGGCTGCTGTTCTGTAGCTGACACTGACCTCTGAAGAGTAGATTTGTCAAGTGTGTTATAACAATGCTATGTGCAGGCCTGGTTAGAAAATCACCAGTTGAGGTAGAAAGTGTTCAAGATGACGAGCCAGAGGGGGAATTTTACCATCCCTCACCAGCCTGCAGCTAGTAACGTTCAGTCAAAGCCAGTGAAAATCTGTCCTCCATGGCTACAATTAGGATGGGAGCTGAGAAAGAAGAAGGTATGGAAATGGGAGCCAAATATCATGTTAGCACTCCAAATCATCAGTTTCATCAACTATGTGAGGTAATCCTGTTCCAACGGTGCAACCATGAATAAACAGAGTTCACAGCATTAGGGTGTAAATATTGGTTGTCCTAGTGCATTCTGGTGTGCAAATAAGGTAGTATTACTAACAACCAGTGGACAGGAACATTGTGACGCTATGCAGTGCTCACTTTCAGAAGGACTCAAACTTTGTGAATTGTGTACATCTGCAGTTTCCAGGCAGTGCACCTGATTTGCACCAAATAGCTGTTATTTTTAAATCAGCCGGATGCATCATTTCTCGTTTGACGCCATTGCCACCATCACTCAGCAGATGCTGCTGCAGAGTTCCTCTGTGGCTCCGTTTTCATCTCATCTTAAATCATCCGACATAATACAGCAGATTAATCCAGCCACACATATGACGCTCGGTCTGCATGCTATGGTGCATCACGTACCGAATTCTGCGACAATCGAGGCCATCCCTCCGTAGACGAACGGTTTCCAATTCAAGCCGGCCATCTCCGTGGCGGTGGCCGCTTCTACCTGCTGCAGCCCCGCTAAGAACAAAAGCAGGACGCCGAGATAGAGGTGAACAAACTGCTGTAATCTCACACAATACAACATTTTGATGAACATTGCTCAAATGACGCTACAGATCACTGGACTCCTCAGCATCAGCATCCCAGAGCACTGCGCCGGAAAGAGACGCCCGCTGTGTCCAACAGTCATGAGAGAGACATCATATTTATCGTGGGTTGCTATTGGCTGGGAATTAAGTCAATCAAATATTTAAGGACTTCAATTGGCTCCCATCTCTGGCTGTGCCGGGGTGGGCAAAACATGAGTGACAATTCAGTGACAGCAAGTGTCAGGGAAATTGAATTAGGATATTAGACCAATAACAGACAAAACACAATTCAATTCAATTCAATTCACAACACACCCCCGTGTATTTGAGATTTTTCATTTCAAGTAACAGAAAATCCTGCATTTTACAAGTAGCCCTCTTGACTAAACAGAAAGCGAAGAGCTTCGGACGGTTGCTAACGCTAGATAGCACACCAAGCAGATGGCTGTGGCTAGGCTAACAGCTCTCCAACACTTCTGGAAATTATTAGCCAGCTTGTTAGCAACCAGTCAACGGCTACCGTTATAAACACACGAAACGCCACGTACCTGTGGTCTCGGTAAAAACCGCGAAGTGCTATTTGACTTTGTTTTCCATGACTTATCCGATATGGCGGCTAACTTCAACGAACTGAAGGCAGAAAACTTCTACCCCGCTGTTAAGCTTCCCATTGCAACGAGTGTCAAGTACGCCAGAATTAAAAACAGGACTTCCAGGAAGACTGTCAAAATAAAAGCCTTTTTAATAAGTAACGTTGAATACCAAAACAAAGTCATTGTATTGTTATTGTATTATTGTAACAAAAACGAAAAGTTAAAAAATAAAAGTAAAATGATATTGCCTGGTTGAGAAACTGAATAAAATAAAAATCCTCTTAGATTACTTCTAAGAGCCTCGGGTAGGTATGGTACAAGTCAATGGGTTTTGTATGAATCAATGGGTGGGTATAGTAGGAATTAGTAGGAATCTAGGGTGCATAACTCTTATAAGACATGTATGACCGTTGTGAGAACCCGTTGACCCAGACATGACGAAACGTATTTGACCTTTTTTGCAGCCAGCTGCTTGTGGCACCAGTGTGGTTATCAAGCTGAAGGAATTCAACACACTCAGCTAAAGGTTAGGCAGCGTATATGTAGCCGTGCAGAGTTTCTCATTGTTATCCCCTATCACCTATTTTCTATCAGAGGGTGTGTTTGAGCTCTAACCACAATCCCTTTCAGCTGTATACCTCACTGATATATACAGCACGTAGATGCAGCCTCTGTTTTCATTCCTACAGCAGAAACAGAGGCCAGTTTTCTGCATTACTTGATGTTCTTGCGGCTTTTCTACTTGTTCCTGCAACATCTGTGTTGTTTTGGATACGCGACTCAAGATCCTGTAGTTAATTCAATCTATGATCTATAGTATCTATAATGCAGCCCACAGGTGGGCCATTTCCCTTCCCATTTTCATCAGGCCAGGGCTCAAACCCCCAGCACCATTCAGATCTATTCCTCTACCATGTTTCTGCAAACCTGTCACCTGAAAATACAATGACAGTTGGAGCAATAATCATCACACAATCCTTCAAGTCAAGTCAAGTTTATTTCTATAGGCCTTTATCATGAACAAGCCTCAAAGGGGTTCACAGGCCTAACTAAGTGAGGCTGATAGACAATCCCTTTGGAAGAGCGTACTTTTTAATCTTTATTTACCCAGAGATCGTATGAGGAGCTTGAAGCCTCATACTAGTAACAGTGACACACATTCACACCACAGTCTTCTGCTGCTGGCCACTGTGCAGCTCCACTGGAGCAGTTGGAGGTTTAGTGCCTTGCTCATGGGCAATTCCATGAGTGTTGTTGAGGGAGACGAGAGGATTAGTCCACATCCCACATCGTAACAGATTCTCCCAGCCAGTTTGGGGATTCAAACCGGCAACCCACTGGTCACAAGCCTATTTCTCCAAGCTTCAGGCTCACAGGTGAAACCTGAAGATGTATTTACAACAGGAGCGCCGACGTCCGTTCCACTTCGCTCGCATCGCACACAGCAGGCCAGCTGTGACATCCACAATCTGCATCAGTAGAAAAATAGACATTTTTTTAAGTGGGAAATGACACTCTTCTTCTTTGGGTAAAATGCAGTCAGAGGATTGGAGCAGGTGGATCCCAATTCAGACAATAAAAACTCCAAAATGAGAGCAGAGAGAATACCATTCTTCTTCTTCTTCTTCTTTTTCTTGGTAATCTGTGAATGGACAATGCGCTGCTGGATGTCCTGCTAGCCGGAGGCTGAAGCGGCAGGGTGTGGCATCTTGGTGTGGCGGGATCGAACTGCAGGGTTGGAAACAGGAAGCGATGCGGATCACAGAGTGGTGCGCAGCAGCTGTATGACACGCTGGTAAAGCTGCTGGACAACCGACACCAGATTCCTGAGAGGAGAGAGAGAGAGAGAGGAAAAGAGAGAGAAGGGTGAGAAGGCAGAGAGAAAGAGAGAAGGGTTGGAAGAGAGTAGGAGAGAGGATCAACACGGACTCACCGAGCGCCGATGGAGAAACAGTTGTTGCGGTTGGGGTTGAGGCAGAACAGCGAGGCCACGCAGGAGACACAGCACAACAACATGGACAGCAGCCGTCTCTTTAAAGACATCTTCAGTCTGAAAGGCCAACACACAGCCAGGCAACATTTTCAGATAGTGTGGCTGTTCACAATCACAATCACTTTATGTGCCATGGAAAGTAAAAGTAGAAGAATTCATGACTAATGCTAGTGACTACTACTCCAGACCAGGACCAAAAAGGGAGAACGTATTACTCCTGTGTTAGCTGCCCTTCACTGGCTTCCTGTTCATTTTAGGATTGATTTTACGATTTTAACTTGCTGTTCCCTGATTTCATCCACCGATGGAAACCATCTTTGATTGACTTTCACCTTGTGTCTCCACTGTCCAGGTTTACCTTTTCTTAAATTTTGATTGTTTGACCCTCTTGTGCTAAAATGTTTTATATGTATTTTTGTGCATTTATTTTTGCATTTTATTATAATTTATTTTTGTATTTTATTATTATTTATTTAGTTTTATGTATTTTTTCCTGTTCTTGGCTGTTTCTAGTTATTATCTAATTTATTATGAAGCTATTATTATAACTAAAGAAATAAAATAATGCCCAGGTTGGTAATTGCTCTTGATCCTGCTCACATTTAATATTGTGTTTGTCTTTTATCTAATTTATCAATATAGTTATTAATCCTCCTTTTAATGTATTTGCTCGTACTTATACTTCTTCTTATTCCTCATTGTGTATTTTACTTTTTTTGTCTTCCTGCAAAACACTATGCTTTTAGATAAGTGCTATATAAATAAAGTTTATTATCATTATTATTAAGAGCAGACTGGATCTCTGAATGATGGCCGGTTGATAGAGATAAATGTACCAGCCACAGTAAATATTTACCAGCATTTGGCTGGCGGCTGGTGTAATTTCCCATCCTGAGGGCAGTTTTACTCTCAAATTATAATGCATAACCCTGATGAAGATCTGTTGACCGAAACATTGATTTTCCCTCATAGAAAGAAGCAGAGCGGATACCAGTGTGCTCCAACAATTATTTTCCAGAACAGCCAAAGATGTTAAAAGTTTTTAAAGTACAAATGAATTATACAGTAGCTAACAATCAACAGTGGAAGTAACTAATTACATTTACTCTAGTAATTAAGTAGCATTACTTGCACGTTTTGAGTAGTTATTGATGCCAGTAACTTTACTTTTATTTAAGTATTTAACTTCACTACTATATAAACCACTACATTACAAAGGCTGTATTTTCTCCTCCATTAGCATTGTATCAACCAACAGTAAATTACATCTGCACCAAACCACGTGGAAGAAATGTTAATTTAACTGTTAAAAACATTAAATACTCATTCAGTTAAAAACATGAAATGCTGAAAGTTGTCCATCATAGTTTAGTTAACATCCATCCAGCTACAGTATGAGTTAGCCTGTTTGTTGCTGGCTAGTTCACTAGCCTTGCTAGCTTGGATAGCTAGTAGCAGAGGAAACATAATGGTGTTGAATAATGGGGATGAGCATTTTCTGTTCTTTTTTTAATCACAGATTACTATAGTTACTTTTTAACTTTTACTCTGAGTACATTTTAAATGTGCTACTTTTTACTTTTACTACAGTTATTTTACTTCTACCAAAGCAAAATCTACGCTACATAGCTCTACTTGAGGAGGATATTTTAGTACTCTTTCAAGCCCTGATACAATATTGTTTTTAGGAAGCTTTTGTTCCTCACAGATCCTTAATTTATCCATGTTGAGTTACTCTTAACTCTTTTTGACAGACTGGAGTCGGCAAAACCGAGTCTGCTGGCTACAGTGGAGTACAGCAGAAATGGGCAAACCTAGCTAAATCCCTATTGTTCCTGTTGAACGCAACACGTTGCCCATCTCCCTTGCCTCAAAACATTCCCCACATATCGTCACCTTAGTCAGCCCAGTCTGGTTGTAATCTCCAAAACAGCTTCTTCCCGGCAGGCCGACCCTCCAAAACCAGAAACCTCTTCCTCTGGTCCAAAGAACACACAGCAGCACCTTCAAGAAGCTTCCAGCCCAAGGTGGTGTAAGAAGAGGCTGGCAGGACAGAGTTGGCAGAGCCAGAGGTGTTAACAGGATCCCAGCTGCCTGGGTGCTGCTGGGCACTGGGCACAATTACTGCTGACCCATGCTTTGTTTTGAAAGGGCCTGAAAGGTCTAGCAGGGGTGAATAACATTCCTACATTGTATGTCTGTTGGAGTTATTTTGGGTTGGTGGGGCTCTGTAATAAAACTGGCTCTCAGGTTGATGTGAACTCGCTGTGTGGACTGGTTGGATTACTGGGTTGAGGATTGATTGGCCCTTTAAAAGACGTCTAAATGGTTTATGGTGTCTAGGCTAAAATTAGTCCGGTTTTAAAAATGAAAGTTTAGGAGACGTCTACCAAAATTCAAGCATTATCTTGTACATATGGATTCTCTGGTGTGCATATTTGTGATATTTATAGCTGTTCAAGCATTGTTTAAATTTGTAATAATGTGTTTACTGCTTGGTCTAAAACTGGGCAACACAGCCACAAAGATCCTGGGCGAAGATCCCGGGTGAAGATCCTGGGTGAAGATTTGTCAGCCAGGCACAGCAGCAAGAGGATTCACAATTTCAGATGTAGTTTCTTAGCTGCTGAGGCATTTTGGCTTGTAGATCTGACAAACCCACCAACCACAGCCAAATATTATCAGCATTTGACAGGTAGCTAGTGTTATTTTAAGCCCTGTAAGGTGGTGATGGTGTTCCTCACCTGGGCTGTGGCTGAACTGCTGCCTACATATCAGTACCAACATGTTTATAAAAATGTATGTTGACCATAATTCAATACACTTTGAAAGGACATCACCGACTTTTTGGGAAATTGGCTTGTTGGTCAACTTACATTTTCACCACCAGACTCATCTCTTGTGTCTTTGGTAGATTTCTCTGTCCTATACACATGCTAACATGTTAGCATACAGTATGTTAGACCTAAAAAGATAGACCTTTTAATCCAGAGTTGGAGGTTTTTTTTTTCTGACCCTGTCGTCACATAAAGAGTAAGTTGACCAAAACGTTCCCAAATTACCCAAAATGTCGGTGCAGACCTTTAAGTTTAAACATTGGCAAGCATGTGTCTTTTTTAGTGTTTGCACTTGTTTTTCATGGCAATTTAATATGTCTCTCACTATCACATCTTAGGCATTTAGCTGATGTTCCTCTCCAGAGCAACTTACAATGAGTGAGCAGGTCGAGGCTCCATGTGTTGCCCAAGGAAACTTTGACAGGACACTTGGCTGGTGCAGGATTTGAACCTGTGACCTTTCTGTTGCAGGACAGGCTCTTGAACCAGTAAACAACCCCTAGAGTCATTTTAATGTTTAGCTTCTGGAAGAGCATTGGAGAGAGAGAATAGTTGCTTAAACATGGACGTAAATACTGAGCAACATGCCCAAGCATACTTGTTTTGGAAACAAGTGAAGACTTTTAAAATGAGTGTACTGAAAGAAGCCCACTGATCAGCAGATGTACACAGATCTGGTCAGGGAAGAGCATAAATACATCTTGGGAGGACCAAGTACAGATACCTATACAATATCTTTACATACCTGTGAGGACGTTTGAGTTTTGACACTCTTTAACAGCGGCAGAATTTCACTTTGATTTACTGGATATTTGCTTTTGGCCGCGGTATGTTTCCCATACATAAAACAGAAGCAGCTGTATGCCCCGTGACTAAGAAAACCCCCCCCCCC
>OOFE01021727.1:0-10000 GCA_900323365.1 Monocentris japonica | reverse complement strand
TTTTCTGGTGTCAAGGGCAGTATAGTGCCGTTGTCAGATGAATAAGACGAGGTGTGGCTAGTGGTGGCTGGATCATTTTTGAGTGATGAGCCGAGCTGGAGGCCAAATTACTCAAGAAGATCCAAATCAAAGGTCACAGCAACTGGGTGGAAAGTAACATCCATGATGTTGGAGGTTGTACCTGCAGTGGTTCACCTAACCATCATGTTAGCTCATGTTAACAGTCAGCTACTTTACATTGTTAACGTTACATGTATCTCCAAACCAAACAGGTCTACTTCTTATAAACTCACTGATTTACAGTCTTGAT
This sequence comes from Monocentris japonica, assembly GCA_900323365.1. Taxonomy (NCBI): domain Eukaryota; kingdom Metazoa; phylum Chordata; class Actinopteri; order Trachichthyiformes; family Monocentridae; genus Monocentris; species Monocentris japonica. The sequence goes on along the minus strand of OOFE01021727.1, from coordinate 9,690 downwards.
CTTTAGTAGTAGTAGTGTCGGGTATTGCTAGCTGCGTCTACTAGCTAATGCTAAGTGACTTTAGCCAGTTAAAATTGATACTGTTAATGATACATACATACATGCTACAAGTTGTTGTTTACATGTGCTTTGTGTATCCCACCCCAAGTATCATGTAAATCAAATATGGCTGCCAATGACACCAGAAGTTAAAGAAATACTTTGGCTCTACCTCTGAGTTCTCTTTGCTAACTAAAGCTAACAAGCTCTACTAACAAAACATTTCATAAAAATTCGCAAAACACATCGTATTTTGAGAGCTCTGTGGGTTGTTGAAAGTCAGTCTGAGAAACTGAGGTAGACGAGGCAGGTGGAGACAGGTTGAGGGAAAGTGGGTACACAAAAAATATTTAATAACAACACTTCATCACAAAATAACTCCTGGAATTCAGTGAACATCCCAGATTGATGATAGTAGAGCAGGATCAGAGGGTGGGATTGTCCTTTAAGTTGCAGACAAGTTTTCCATGCCGGCATAAAAGGAAATGAGGCGACATTTTTCTAGTCATAGAAAATGTATGGATGTATGAAACTGTATGGCTTTCATGAGATTCTGGCAGTCTGTATGCACAATGAGTTTCATGCCCGGATAATAAACCATGCCCTCTGTTCCTCAGTCATGGTGCTCCAGCTCCAGAGGGAGGACTACAGAGGCTTCTGTGCTTTCTTCTCTGTCGTGCACAATGCGGGGATCATTGTCTTATTCTGCGTGTGTTTCTTCCCTGTGCTCTGCGTGTTCGTCTACATCTACCTGGACATCCTGAAGATCGCCTGCAGCCACCAGAAGCAGATCTGCCAAGTTAGGCAAGCGGGCTCCAGGACGCTCAACCGCAGTCATCATCATCACCACCATCATCATCATCACCAGCAGCAGCAGCAGCAGCAGCAGCAGCAGCAGCAGCAGCAGAGAAGCCGTTATTGGGGCCACGTCAAGGCCCTGAGGACTGTGGCTGTGCTGGTGGGCTGCTTCCTGGCCCTCTGGTGCCCCTTCTTTGTGGTGTGCATAGTGCAGGTTCTGTGTGAAAGCTGCCAGCTGACCAAAGTGCTGGAGAATGACCTGTGGCTCCTGGGGCTGTCCAATTCACTGATTAACCCTCTGGTGTACGCCTTCTGGCAGAGGGAGGTGCGTCTGCAGTTAGGAGCCATGTTCTCCTGCTTTAAGGGCAGGTTGTTGGTTCCTGGACCGTTAGGTGTCATAGAAAGATGTCACCCGCAGCAGCATGTGCCGGCTCCAGCTTGTGTTTCTGGGGGTGACCCCCATGACCCAACGCTGTTGCCCCACATGACCTGTAATGATGAGGCTCACACTGTGCCACTGTCTGCCTCAACTGGCTTGTGACATGGAGAAAGTGGTGGAAGGATGGAAAAAAACCTGGCTAGGCAATGAGTGTGTTAATATTGATGTTACAAACAAAACAACACAAAATAACTATATTGGCGACCAAATTTGTTTCAGAAGACTGCCAAAACATGGAGTTCTGGTACTATGGAGACACGCTAGTCTACAAACGTAGTTGTATATGGAAAAAAATCATTCCTTTCAAACAGAGGAAATCCTAAGCGTTACTATCGCAACCAACCATCCACATTTAAAACTGAAAAAAAGAACTGTCCACATGTTGTCCACATTTTTAATATGCTAAAACTGACTCCTTTTTAAAGCACTTTGTATTTTTTTCTGTCAATATCCTGCAGCCCTATGCAATACTCAATGATGTTCCCCTGACCCTAGAATGATCATGTAAGAGAGAGGAAAAGAAACACAAAATAAGAGCAAAGAAGAGAGGTAGAATGGATTTTAAAGACAAGAAAGCCAAGGCACTCTTTTACAGTATGTGCAGAAATGTATTGCTAAAGGCTACCCTCCGTGCTTTGGCAAAGCTAATGGATATGGGCAAGTATCCGGAATACTGTGTTCAAGTAAACACAGTCATCCTGAGTTTTGGTGCCATATGGTTGGGAGACGAAGGGCTACGGCTTAATTGAAAAGCTTTGTGTGTCTTAGTGCCCTTTCTGTCTCTGCAAACTCTAAGTGCTTTGTGACGTCACACTGATTGACCCAGGTGGACAAAAACAGCCTGATGGGAAAAAAACAAATGAACACGAATTTAGAGAAAGAGAAGAAGAGGCAGCAGACTTCAGTGTTAGATTTGTTTGAAGATTCAAGCCTCCATCCAGAATATATTTGGCCATATACCAAATTTTACATGTCCTCACAAAGATTTGTGACTTTTTTCAATCTTCACAACCTTTTACAACTAAAAATACATGTTTGAGTGATTGCAAACATTACCAACCTTTTATATTATAGTTTTACCTGGACTTTGAAGGCTAAGATGAGTTGTCACATACTGTCAGTCCTTGTATAGAGAGCTTTTTAATCTGATAGTTCATAACATAAACAAAGCCAGTAGAGCAGCGACAGCATCCAACAGGAAGTTACAGGTGGGGACTTCAGAATAGAAGAAATAGTTAACCTTAAAATGAAAATTCAGCCATAATCTACTCACCCCGTGTCAATCAAACCTCCATTGAAGCTAATAGGAAGTTCAAGTCTTTGATTGGCAAAATGCTGATGGCAGTAGCTTAGAGGTTAGAGTAGCAGGCTTCTCAGCAGGAGGTTGCTGGCTCCAATCCCCGATTCTAGCTGGGGAAAGTGAAGGAGTAACCCTTTCCCTTAACAATTACTGTCTTTGTGCCCCTGAGCAAGGTGCTTAACACCCAACTGCACCAGTGAAACAGCTCAGTGGTCGACAGTAGCAGACTGTGGTTGTCCTGGAAAGCTCCCAGTGTGAATGTGTGTAATTGTATGATTGTGAAGCAGGATGTCACTAAAAAAGATCATGAACCCTTTCATGAACAGGATCCTCCATACCTAAGAAATATTAAATGATGAAATTCAAGTATTTTTATACTAAAATAAAATTGTGGATTAGTAAAGTAGATGTGTAGCATTTGGGAAATGAACCCTCGACGTTTTTCTTCTGTGGTCCGTCACTGTTGGTCACATATGGAGACAGCAGATGGTCTTCTATTTGCTGGTTTTACCTAAATTGTTTTTTTTCGCTACAGAGGAAGCACTTTGTCCCTCTTGACATGTCAGTCTGCATCTCTGCCTGCGTGTCGTACCTGCTGATCTGTACGGTTTTTACTATACTGAAAATGGTTTAGTGGGGAACAGTAGTATACTGAAAATACTTACCTGTGACGGTGTTCAACATGAGTGATGATGGGTGAAGCCATCAGGGTGAGGTTAGACATGTATGCATCAGCAGTTGGTCTTCAGTATGGATATAGGATGATTCACTAGATATGAAACTGAACAGATACTAATAAACAGAAATAAAACAACAGACTGTAACATACAGATAATATACAAACTGAAACTAAAGCGATATAACAGTTTGTTACAGTTCCCAGACTGTAATCTACTATAGCATTATAGTCATCTCAATCTTGATCTCAAATCATGACAAACTATTACAAATAAAAAAAAAGTTCAGTCTATCCAGCACAGTTACCTGCTTATCAAAAGTATCTGAAATTTGACACTAATCTTTCCTGTAACAGACAACAGTAAACTTTAGAAATAAAAATCAGATTACTGTAATCTTGTTGCATGTGACCTGACACTTCTTCACTCTATCTGTGAGCGGGTATACTGTAGACAACAGTACAAAAGACACAAATAACAATAACATGATCCAAACCAAAACATAAACATGAAGAATAAACTGATATTCTTATTCAGTGTTTGATTTCTAGTCCCAGTTTTCATTCCCTTTCATCAGCTTTCATTTACTGGCCTCAGTATTTTGCTCTTAAAGGAAAAGCGTCTGGTTTGTGATGGGTCTCCCCAGTCATGGGGCATTTCAAATGGTGTTTTAGCTTTATTAGTCAGCCCAATGGGACAGGATAATATACAGCAAAGGTCCTGAGACAGACTGGAAGCCTTGACATTGTACACAAATGGTTTGCGCCTCAGCCCTATGAGCCAGAAAATGGCCTGTCATGATTTTTTCAGATTGGTTATATACTGCTTTATTACTTCCATGTGATTTAGTAGCTTTAACCAGATGACACTCAGATAGCAAACAGGCCTGTTGTTTATTTGACTGGTTGCTATTGCACATAATATTTTTTAGTTGGATAACTACCCACCCATGGGAACTTCCTCGCCTGTTTAAACCTTGACAAATACCATCCACTTTACCTCTTACCGTTCTGTATCGACAAAGCAATTACTACCGTTGATATGGGTGATCGTTGGGAGGGGTTGGTCATTAAATATCTATCTTTATACACAGGAACATTTATCAAACTAACTGCAGTCACTACAAAAAGTCACGTAGGCTGGGCTTGAAATAATATATAATACTAATGATAATAATAACAATGATAATAATTTACTTGTAGTTGCATCATGAAACATGCTGTTACAGATGAAGACTGTAAGCTTACAGCAGTGCAGCCCATTCATATTCTTTGCTAGGCCAAGGAATATATGGAAAGACTAAACACATTTTATTGTTTTATTGTTTTTATCACACATTTATTACATTTCAGGCATTTGGCTGATGCTCATATCTAGAGTGACTTCCAATGAGTGCAACAGGAGAGCAAAGTCAATTCCTCCATCACTCACATTACAAGCAACCAAAGCAGCAACCCCTAAACTTCATTGGGAATTGCCAATCTACAGCGGCTCGGTGAAGGGGGGGCAGTCCCACTTCATGAACTAGACTGATAAGGCGCTTGTATTTTTACATTAAAAACTTACATAATTCACCTTTAATCAGAGTTTAAATTAAATGATTAGATTACTGACATTAGATTATTACACCAAATCAAGTAAAATGTTAGCTTGGCATGGAAAGTTCCCCGCTACGTATTTGGAACAGTCCAAACCAGGAAGTTGTACCTTGTTGGTGGGGTAGTGTAGTGTGGTCAACGAAAATACGTTTAAACATAACTTCTTTTGATTGAAAGCCACCAAGATCAGACTGAGTAATAAAAATAACTTTGGTCAGAATGGGAATCGTAAGGTTTGTAGTTTTCTGATATAAAGTAATCTGCAATGTACTGGAATAGGCAGGAGCGAACCAGAGGCGGGCGGGGCTGACTTTGTTAGTATTCCCATCTGTCTCACAGCAGACTGGGGTTGGATTCCCCGAGTGGGAGGAATCTGTTGTTTTCTGTCATGGAGGCAGTGGTGGATCCGTGTTCAGGACTGATGGCAGGACACAAATGAAGCTCCAGCAGCAACTGGAACAGCAGCAGGGGGCGTGAGCTGGAGTAAATGAATGGATGGACACCGGGGAGGGTCCAAATGATGGAAATCCTTGTCAGTTATCTAGAATGATATAACTTGCTTCTAGACTGTTTTAAAACAAACTGTTTGAACCAGGCTTGTTAAAGAAATATGATCCGTCAGTACCTAAAATAAACCCCCGTCTCCCGCGGGGAACCGAGAATTCTTTAGCTAAAACTCCCTAAACCAAATCCCATTCATTCTCTATGGTAGCTCTAAAACACTACGGATGTAATATATTTCCGGCCACAACATGGACGTCTACTGACTCGTGGCGCTATTTCGAATTTTGCCTGTAAAAAAAAAAACAGCAGACGAGAGAGCAAGTAGGGGAAGGGAGGCGGGGCTGGGGCAGCAGTTCGCAGCTCGCGGTAGGTCGTGGAAAGAAGTTAGACCTGCAAAAGGTTTTCCGCGGGTGATCGCCGTTGTTTTTTGCTCATTTATATACACCTTGACATCCCCCAGTTTGGAAAGTACAAGGGTAAGAGCTTCAGACGGCTCTTGGAAAATGATGCAGGTACGTAGATGTTCAAGCTGCAGAGGTACTTGCTCCAACACCAGGAGGAAGCTGCTGCCACACCACCCCCTTCTACCAAGGTTCCTCAACAACTAGGTCAGTTGATGGAATATGTCCACATATACAACACACAGTACATAACAAAATAATACTTGAGATACTTAGTTCATGTATTGTTCATATGGAATGGTGACTTCATAGTTTATATTTCTGAAGTATAGAGTATATTATAAAGTAACTTCATACTATCAGGGAGGAAAGTAACTCTGATTTCCGCCTGCAGTCCAGCGGTAACAGTGTCCAAACCAGGAGACACTTTCCTCCTTACGTGGTAAACATCAGAGTCATTACACCCTGTGCACATTTTTCTTAATTTCATATATAGTGGCTGGTGCATCCAATCGTATAAAAATCCTATTTCTCCTCACCAGGTCCTCCTGCACCAGACAAGGTCCAGGTTTCCAGGACTCCACTGACAGCTACAGTAACCAGGACAGAGGGAAGAGGAGCGAACTGGTGAACCTTCAGGCCCAGTGAAGACCACAGTTCCTGTCCCTCCACAGCTGCTGCAGCTGTTTCCTGAGCCCACAGAAACATTGGCTCAAAGTATGTCGTTGAATCCTTCCCCATTTGTTAATATTGCACAAAGAATTTCCCAGATCAATTCAAGCTGTAGTTTATTGGTGGAAACTTAATAGTACAATGATCACAGTGACTTACTTGTTTCTCAAAGTTCACAGTGGTGGTGTAACAGCAGCACCAGCTGGGCCAGCCAACACAACAACATCAGTTCATCCCCTCAGTGGTAAATAGAATGACAGTTACCTAATGTCAGTGTTAGTTGATGTTGGCACATTTACTGCTGCACTATTGGCACTCTATTTTGACTTTATTGCACTCTACAGATCCTCCAGTCCTGCTGTCCTGCTCAGAGGTGATCAAGAGACACCACTGGATGAAGGTGATCTTCACTCCACATTCAGTTAACTTGTATCACTTGTATTACAGTCATGATCAATAAAGGAAGAATGATCAATAAATAGGCATTGTAAAGCATTTAATACAAATGTAAATTGTTGTGAGGAAATGATACAATACCTTAGTTAAAAAGTAGCGAGGGTAATACTGTACAGAAAATACACAATAAATACAAACTACATATCCTGTCTTATAGCAGTGCCACAACGGTCGCTGTCCCTCCACCTTCACTTCCTCCGAGCTCCGACCAAGAACTGCTTCACTGGAACTGTTCCCACCAGCAGAAGGTCTGGATGAAGACAGAGGTTCAGGTTCACGTCCTGCTCAGCACCTTGAGGGAGTTCCAGGCTTCTGCTGAAGCAGAAAAATAGAGATGGTTGGCTGAGAAGGAAAAATGACATACTCAAATAAACACAGAAAAGACACACACACACAACACACACACTTCAATATTTGATTCATTAGATCTCTTATCAAACATTTGTTGGATTATGTTGTGTCATGATGTTGTAAGACTCAGTGGTCGTGGATCCAAATCCAGTTAGTTTGAAATCTTGTATCAGTTGGTAAACCTTTACATTAGACTCTTCACTACAGGTTGAACAGATGTTTTGTGTGTGAGACAGTGAATTTTGTAAAGTTTGTTTGGGTTTTAAGTGTACATGTTGAATACTGGTGTAAAACGAATTAAATGTTGCACGGTGTCTCTTCCATTTGAGTTGCAACCAGTCATGTTAAACTATTTGAGTTTGACTGTCATATCCAACAAATGATCAACACAGGAGAGGCAGGACGATGCAGCGAGGTTGACGGCTCTTTTGATATGAATGTATAAAGGAAAGTTGGACAGCATTCAGTCTGAATGGAAGAAATATAACCTGATTTCTTCTGAACATCACTTCAAGATTAATCTCTAAAAATGTTCTTGATATTGACCTGCGTATTGGAAAGTACACGTGTTTTGTCCTAGATGTGCACTGCAGAGTGCAGTACATTTCTGCCCATGGACTGTGTTCTGGTGGCTGGCAGGGTGAGGGTATGGGGGGGGCATTGCTTTGATGAGGCAGGGTCAGGCAGAAAACATTTCCTTAGTTGGCTAAAACTGAAAGTTTAGCCACCCAAATATGTGTTTCCAGCCGATGCAGTCTTTAGGGACATTTGGGAATATGTGTTTGCAATAGAGAAACTGGATAGATAATTGAGTTGGAGAACAGGGCCGCAAAAATGTAGGAACTCAAACCAACAAGATATTTGGGGGTTTTCTTGACAAATACACTCACAATACCACAACAAAGTCATCATCTTCATCTCAAGATTCAAGGTAATATACAGCTTGTTGAATGAAAGAGTAACATACTGAAACAGCATGGATGAATTCATGAGTTTCCCCAGAACAGGCAGCATTTACAAAAACTCAGTCATGAGTGGCACCTGAGGACCAGGCGGGGTTCGAACCGCCGACAGCTGAGGGGATAATAAAGGTGATACTTCCTGTTAAAGCTGTACACGACTGGCAGAGGTCACAACCCTACTTTTACATTGAAAAACGTCTCTACGTTCATTCATACGGAGCAAACTTTCTGGAGTTTAGCATTAAAGTCTGCAAGAACCTAAAGCAAGACCTCCTGTCCTGTCTGGATCATTCAAACAATGAAACAAGGCTGTTTCTGCCTGGTTTCAAACCGAGGACCTTTCATGAGTCAGGCAAACTTGTCAAACACTGAAACAAACACTCCAGAAAGTGGCATCATGTCGTCTGCAACATTTCGACAGACTTGTAAATGCATGTAAGTGAATGTGTGTTCAAACATGTCTACATCAAATACAAAGTGTCCTGATCCTGTCAGCTGATCCCAGACATGTTTGGATTCACTAATAATGATAGCCTGGACTGTATCATTTAACAAGCCTGTGTGTTATCTTAAACTCTGATTTGAGTTTCAAATCACACATTATAACCTTGTTTATATCTCAAACAGCTTTATTTCACCGACCTCAGAAATATTGCCACAGTTCGGCCGTTCCTAACCAACAAGATGCTGAAAAGCTCATTCATGCAACTTGTTCAGAACTGTGCAGCTAGACCGCGAACAAGAACAAAAAAGAATGACGTCCTTCTATGAAGCACTAAATGGATTAGGACCGGCATACACATCCCATGTCGTTTCATGTTCCTGCACATGTCCTCAGGTTCTCTGATGCTGGGTTTCTTGTAGCTCATCACCCTCCCAAACGCCTTAGCCAGGCTCTGTGCTTCAAACAGATCGGCTCAAACCAGCTTTTCACTAGCACAAACCTCGTTATTGACAAAATAATTGATTACTTACATACATTGTCATATTGACACTACTAGAGATTGTGTGTATATGTATTTAGTTTGTGTAGTTCCCGTCTAAAAAAATACTTGCATCGTTTTGTAGTCTTTGATCTGGGACGTGTATGTTGACAATCTCTACTTCTGAATTTGCAGCTGTGCTGGTGAGGTGGATAGCTCAGTCGGTACAGCATGAGACTGTGTCTCAGGGTCGTGGGTTCGATCCTGACAGTGTCAAGTACCTTTGGAGAACAGTCTGCTAAATGTAATGCTCCACTCAATGCCAGTTCTCATTGGGCATTTTTCTGCTTCAAACTTGGGGTTGAGTGACATGATTCTGACTAATATATAAAATATATGATAACATTTTAAAGATGCTACAAAAACAAGGAATGCTCTTTCATGGAGAGTTGTGGGTGGCTCTTAAAAGAGCCTTTTGGGTCAACATGGTTCAGGTTGATACATCACAGCTTACTTCTTCTTGGCTGGTGCCTTCTTAGCTTTAGGTTTGACAACCTTCTTTGCTGGGGC
>OOFE01021725.1:0-10141 GCA_900323365.1 Monocentris japonica | reverse complement strand
CAGCTTTAGCAGCAGATAGAGAGGAGGAGAAAGTGGAAAGGAGAGATTGGAAGTTAAGAAGGTCCTCCGGGAGTTTGCCTCTTCTCCATTTGCGCTCAGCCCCTCTCAGGCTCCGTCTCTCAGTACGCACTGAGTCCAACAACCAGGGGGCAGGTGGAGTTGGGCATGCAGGCCTGGAGGTGAGGGGACAGAGATTGTCCAAAGAAGAGGACAGAGTAGAGAGAAGAAGATCAGTGGCAGCATCAGGGGATAGGAGAGAGAAGGATTCAGGGGCAGGGAGGGCAGAGAGAACAGAAGAGGAAAGATCAGTGGGGGAGAGTGAGCGGAGATTGCGACGAGAAGAAACCATGTGGGTAGGGGGAGGATGTAAGGGGGGAGAGGAGAGAGAGAGAGAGAGTAGGACATGAAGTAATGGTCGGAGAGCTGGAGAGGAGTGACAGAGAGGTTAGCAGTGGAACAGTGTCTGGAACAGCGACAAATAAAGCGACAAATTATCGGGTAAAACATTCAATTATCTACAGCGTAGATAATATAATACGGCAATATCACATGTACTTGTACAGATGTAAATATAGTGACATGGGTCTTGTGCGGTCTGGTCTGAATGGTGATGACCCGGGTTATTCCCGGGACAGTAGATTGGTCTGAATGGGTCCAACATGGGAATGACCCGTGTTCAATAACCTGTGGGATTTGTGTGTGAAAGGGGTATTAGTGACCCCAATTGTCTTGACAGTCCACATCAATGTGTTTTCAACATCGAGAGCTCAATGTCCAATAATTTCCTACAACCTAATCACAACACATCCAAAATTGATCTCTTTGAATATTTTCTGCAGTAAACTGGGGAATTTAGCTTCAAATGTGTAACCTGTAGCTAAGAATTTATGGATGTTCAGTTTAACTGTGATGGGCAGGTGAATTATCTAAAAAACTACACCACTCATGTCCTCAGTTGATTTAAAGAAGGTCATTCACGCATTTATTTCCTTGTGATTAGGCTATTGCAATTCCTGTTACACCTGCTGCTTGCACAGAATGCTGCCACAAGGTTTTTGTGGCAGCATTCCTAAGGTTAGCTTCTCTGCACTGGTAACCTGCTTTAGAATCAAAAAGATTTTACTGCTTACTTTTAAAGCATGGTATGGTTTGGACCCTAGCTACATTACTGACCTTTTAACACCCTACAAGCCAGAGCCCTCCTGTCTGTTCCACAGACTCAAGATGAAAGCATGCTCCATTGGGGCCTGTATACTGTGAAACAACCTACCTGAATTTTTATAAACTTGCTGTAGCAATATTTAGATTCATAATTATTTTTAATTGTTGATTATTTTCTTAACAAATTTTATGTAATTTGCTGTTTTTATGTAATGTGTTTATTGTGTTTATTTATTGCTTGTTTATTATTGTTCTTATTACTTCTTTATTCCTTGTATGCTCTGTAAACTTTGTTTTGGAAAAGCTGTTTTACTGATTAAGTTTATAATTATCAGTTTATTATTTTCATTATTCTTTGCGAGGTAATCAAATGAAAGAAAATGGTGTTCTGCTGCATCATGACTATGATATGATTTCCTTAACGTTGGCTATTTACAAACCAAAACAACCATCTCGAAAATAAATTGTACATTTCATTCTACAATGTCACATTATCTATCACCATGTCATCACAGAATCTCTGTATGCACTAAACAGGAGATGTTACTTGCTCCTGGCTCATCTTTAGCTGAGTAGCCAGTTTTCAGCACTGCTAACTACAACTTCTGAAGGGTGTGCTGCCCAGGCTGATCAAGCCTGACCTGCACTAGGTAGCTTATGCATTGTTCTTCTCTCTTCTGCCATAGCCATTGTGATCCCCCTCTGTCTTTTGCCCCACAGCCATGCAGATTTTGTTACGCTGTTGGCCGTGTACGTCCAGGTACTTGAGCACCCTCCACAGTGAATTCCCTGGAAAACCTCTTGCTCCAACTTCCATTGGTAAGCAGTTCGCCTTTCATCCTCTCTGGGTGCACTCCTACACAAGTGGCCAGTACTTCAGCAGGCCGGTACTCCTCCATGCACTCATGGCACCGTCAATTCCAACATACAAATGATCTTTGTGGCTCTGGACCAGATTAGCAGTTCTGGTCGCAAGGTTGTGCTCTCTCTTGTATTAGGGGCTTTCTCTGTGTTCTTAACAAACTGGATAAAAGGGAATCCTTCTGTGGCTTCTTGCTGCTTTGCACTGCTTCCACAGTGATATTATGACAGTGGTACCTTCCCTCTGACAGTGCCCTCTTACAGGATGTGCACAAGAGAGAACAACTTGGGGAAATTACAATGTATGCTTATTTTTGGGAAGATACATAAATGTGTGCATCTTTTGAATATGTGCATGCATGTGAGTGAGTGCATACAACTGCATTTTGTATTTTTCAACTGGATTTACTGTATGTTCACAGTTTGTTGCACATTGTAGCTACACGTGAAGACACATGGTGTTTTATCATGGTGATGATGCATAACCCACATGCTTAATCAAATTACAAACTATTGAGATCAATTTGTACTTTTGTATCAAAGACAGATTAACATGCTGGCACTAAGTAAATACATATGCTTTGTTGGAAATACCACCACAGCATATATATTTCCCAGATGCATCTGTGGTAAAACAACAGGCAAAATGAGGGACACAATAGCATTCAACCACAAAAACAAACTGCACATTCTTTTGAAGATTAGTTAATGGCTTTGACTTAGCACTGATTAAACATGAGACAGAGTGAGTTTCTGTTCCATTTCTAACTGAAATTGTTTGTCAATATGCACTTGTAAGCTGAAAAAAATACATATATACTGTACATGCAGCTCCATGTACAAGATGTTAATAATTACAGCCATTGTACATACATTAATAACAACTGAGGACAAAAATGCAGAGAAGTCAATGACTGTGGTCTATAGAGGACCTATATACTGCAGTGCCACTTGAATTGTAGCACCTGGAATGGAGTGGCAGAAAAAGTGGGAGGGGGGATCAATAACCGATTATGTAGATATGGCATAGCAGGATGTTATCACTCTTACGGCATAACACACGCATTCATAAACACAATAAGCTCTCAATACACACTCTCAAAATCACGTCATATATTTACAACACAACACAACACAACACAACACACAAAGAAGAAGAAGCGCAGCTAAGTAGAAGGGAGGAATGTCTCAATAAAAGCACAATACAGCCTGATAAATGCCAGGTGATGGATCCCACAGTTGTTTGTCATGGACATGGCCTCGAAATCCCAGGACAACGACACCCCACCAAGCCTAAGTCTGCGTTGTCCACTTAAAAGGCTTGCCTCATTTCCTCCCAAAAACAACAAACAACGGCAAACCTATTCTCTTCCCGGCCAGGTAGTGATTTTACATTCACATCCATACTTTATGCATGAATGTCAATGGATGCAGTGAATCAATGCAAAACGGAATAATAAATCATGCATTCAAAAGGTTCCTCCTCCCTCAAGCGGTGGAGGAGAGAGAATTGAATGCCACAGCCTGTTTGGAAAAACAATTTTTTTTGGATGGGGGGGGGGCAGGCTTATTTTGAAAGAATATGTGTGTTCATCTTTTTGATGGTGAGCCTTCTCAGTATCGGCTATGGCGAAGGTTTAGGTAATTGGTATTGGCCTGTTAATAAAGCCCCAGACCAGATATGGTTGTTACATGATAGGCCATTAACTGTTTTGGTGTTGGTTGGTTGCCCAGTAACTTGTAACAAACAAATACACACACACGTCTCATTGTCTCACCATCCCCAATGCAATTTGAAGGTTTTCATTAGCTTGTGTGAACTGCGGAAAATAATGAGGGTGTTAGTGCCAGTCTTTTTCTGAGCACACAGCTGTTTAACTGACAGGGAGAAGAGGGAGAAGAAAGGGGGGGAGTAGAAGAGGGGGCTGACTGCTAGTATCATGGGAGTTCAACAAAGTGCAGCATGGCCCTCCAGCTAGAGTTCAGAGAGCAGTGTGTGTGTTTGTGTGTGTGTGTGCATGAATGCATGTGTATGTTGGATGCCTACCCATGTACGCGCCTGCATATGAGTGTGTGTGTGTGCGTGGGCTTTTGTCAATGTATCTCTGTGTGAGAGATACAAGATACAAGATACAAGGGGTGGCAGGTGTGAGCTGTGGGCCACAAATGAGGCCGGTGACTGAAGGCTTGCCTTTATGGCCAAGTGTGCACCAATTTATCCAGTCTCTCCCTAGTTTCACTTTGATGGACACTTTGTCCTACTTCCCTTCAACACTTGGCTGCTGTATAATTAAGTGTAACGCAACTGTTACCCATCATGCTGACCAAAATTGTATTCTTCGTGGCAGATGGAGAACTAGAAAGGGGACAAAAAAAAACAACTCATTTGTGGTGGATGTTCTGGCCTTGCACTATGGTTGTGCTGATTGATTTAAGTATTGAAGACAGTTGGATAACTGTACACCCATGTTGCAAAGTTAGTGTCAATCCAAATCCCAAATCAAAACTTTGGAAACTGGAAGGCAAATGTCAAGAACTTCAACTATAGAAGTATTTCAACTTCCATTTTGAAATCAGCTGAATGAAAATGGGAAAAGGCACTCTGTATTGCTGGTAGTATGTAGCTTGGAACAATGATTTTTAAGTTTACAGAGGGAAAATGAATTAAGTAGTAGTTCAATTAGAACAGATTTCTATTTCACTATGTCTACTCAGCTCTACCACTAAGGCTATAATGTCTAGTAATGAGGTAATATTAACAGGTACTTTCAGGTATTTTGTCATGTATCTTTGCTTCTGGTTTATCTCTGTTATCTGCATTGATTTTATGACACCCACCATTTCCTATCCATGCTGCAAACAATATCTCATCATTGCTCTCCAAAGATCTATTATGGCTCTAATATTTATTTTTAATTTGTTTTATTTTACCTCTATTTAACTAGGTAATCCCTGTTTCATTCTGTTCTGTCCTAGATTATACAGAATGGACAGTTTAAACATTTCAGCTGCTTAATTATTATTTATAAAAGTAAACATCAGAACATCACACAATGACTTGCATCTCACAATGACTTGCGCGTCTCAAACCAGCAACTCTGATTCTGCTTTGTAGGTAACCTGGCGATGAGGTCCTGTGCTCAAACTCCCACAGTTGGCTGAATAGGGAGGAGTAGGCCAGTGGCCAGTTATCTGAAACTACTATGTCAGGGATACCCTTCCAGGCAAAATCAGCCTTAAGCTTCTTAATTACAGTAGTAGACTCTGTTTCAGGTAAGTAGTCTATTTCCCAAAAGTTTAAATAGTAATCAACTGTTAGGAGATAATCTTTGTTTACAAAGTTAAATAAATCTGTGTCTACCTTGACCCACTGCCTGCTTGTTATCTCATGTGAGTGTAATGTCTCTTTTTGCTGTTTAATGTCCACTGACCTGCAGGTGTCACACTTTGCAATGAAAGGCTTTTTGTGTTCATTCATATTCATTCCCTCTCTAGGCATCCTTCGGGCATCCTTCTACCCCCAGGTGAGAGGAGTGGATATGTCCCCTATGCATCGGGGATGACTATTCTCTCTCCTCTGAATATTATTCCATTCTGGAAACCCTTCATCCTGGAATGATGAGTAGTGCATGATCTCACTTGGTGTGCCCTTTTCATTTTGTGGCCATCCTGTCTGAATTGTCTTGGCCAGGCATGTCTTGGCCAGGCACACATAATATCTTGATATATTCTCTGAAGCCTGAACAACATTCTCTGGAGTCTCTTTGGTGCACTCAGCAAAAGCTTCTTGAGAATAGTCCCCAAAGGTTTATGGTCACTTTGTACAGTCACTTGCTGGCCATACGTCTAATGATGAAACTTTTCCATGCCAAGCATGACACCAAGCATTCTTTTTTCAATTTGGGCATAGCCCTTTTCTGTCTGTGTGCGTGCTCTGCTCCCGAATGATAAAGGTTTTCCACCTTTTGTCAGAGCAGCACCCAGTCCTGTTTCTGTAGTGAACTAAACTTTGGCTATCTTGTCTTTCATCCTGAGGAATGTTTCCTCCTGCATCTCTGTCCAGTCCCACATATTCTCTTTGCATGTGAGCTGTCTCAAAATCTCACAGTCTCAATCTCAATTTAATAGGTGACCATAGAATTTTGACAGGTAGGTCACCATACCAACCAGTCTCTGCACCCCTTTTACATTGACTGGTCATCTCCCTTACACCATGTACCTTTTCAGGATCAATTATCGAGATGTCATCGGGTGTCCAATGTAGGTTGTCTCATGTTGTTCTTCGCCCTGCATCTATTCAGGAACTGTCTTAGTTTCACATCATGCTAGTACAGTAGCAGAATACAGTTCTATACAGGGAAATGTAACAGCAATACAGATATATAGAGCTGTATAAAAGTGTGCAAATGTAAAGAATGTGCAAAGTCTGGAGATGTGCAAAGTCCTGACAAGAGGAGCAATGTAGACATATGACAGATGAGGTAGAATACTCATTAGTAAGTAGTGGAATACGTAGGTGGGAGTGATGGGAGTAAAGGCTATATTGGTGATACAGTCTGTGCTGTGTTCAACAGGTGTGATGATCTCCCTCCCTCTGCAAATCCTTGAATTCCTCTTTAAGAGGTGTCATCATGGCGACCAGGACTCTCTGCTTTGGGAGCTTCACTGGCTCCACTTTCTCATTGATTTCGATCTTATATTCTCCTTCCAGACAGCAATCACCTGTGAATACATCTTCATACTCCCTCTTTATTTGTCTGTCATTGTCTACTCCTGATTATCGACTAACTTCGTTCTCCTATTTCCCAGGATTCCCCAAATGTCTCTTTCCCCATGTCTCCTCGCCGCTACCCACCAGCCAGCCTGCCTCCCTCACGTCTGCCAGCTCCTCACTCACCTGCCTCCTAGCCTGCTTCCCCCATGTCTGCCAGCTCCCCACTCACCTACCTCCAGCCTGCTTCCCTCACATCTGCCAGCTCCCCACTCTCCTGCCTGCCAGCCCCCACATTCTACCAGCCCTGACCTCTTCGCCCTCCAACATCCCTTCCCTCATTAAAACCTCTTTCTCTTACCTCCCTTGTCATTGTCTGTATTTTGGGTCCAGAACCAACCTAACACTGACAGAACAATCTGGCCAGCATGGACCCAGCAGACTATGACTCCCTAAAGCAGGCCATCTCCGACCAGGGACAGCGCCTGGGACAACATGAGCAGGCGCTACAATTCATCCTTGACCAGCTCAAAGCGTTGGCCTCCCTCCACGTTGGACAGACTACCGACTCCTCCACTCCTCCAGCACCCACCCAACCAGTGCCTCCTGCCTTCCCTGTCTCAGAGCCACACGTTCCACTCTAAGCGAAGTACTCCGGCGATCCTAACATCTGCCGTGAGTTCCTCGTCCCCGTCGCTTAATGTTCACTGCCCAGCCATCCCGCTATACCAAGCCAAAATAGCTTTAATTGTTAATCTGTTGGAGGGAGCTCCTCTCAGTTTGTACAATGCGCTCTACGAGCAAGGCTCCCCCATAGCTCAGTCATTCGCAGCCCTAGCGGCTGAGCTGAAGCGTATTTATGACCACCCCGTACGGGGGCAGCAAGCGGGGCAGCTCCTGCTCGAGGTCGATGCCATAGAGTCCACTTGGAATGATAGCGCCCTCCTCACTACTTTTCGGAGTAGACTTAGTTGGGAGAATAGCAGGGAGGTAGCACTCCAAGGGGAGTTAGGGACCTTAGATGAGGCTATCCAACTAGCAGTTCAAGTCTCAGATATGTTGTCTCAGTGGCAGCCCGAGCCAAGCTCCCCCAGGGAAATAGCTCATCTCCTGGGGGGTAGTGGGGGTGAAAGAGCCAGCGTCATCCCTGAGGAGGAGCCTATGCAACTTGCCCAGACCCGTCTTTCCCCGGCGGAGCACCACCGAAGGATGGACTCGGGAACCTGCCTCTATTGTGGCCAGACCGGCCACTTCCTGGCTGCTTGCCCCCTATGGCCAAAAGAGAGGGCTCATCAGCAACCGTGGGGACGCTGATGAGCCGTACCACTGCCTGCTTCCCCACTCCCCAGTCCTGCGTGCAACTCGACGCCTCACTTCTCTGGTCGAAAGAGGTGCTCCCAGTGCTTGCCTTGGTCGACTCCGGCGCCGATGCCGGCTTCATCGATTCCACGGTCTTCTCCCAGGCTGGGATCCCCACCGAACTTCTCTCCTCCCCCCTGTAGGTCAATGCGCTGGATGGCAAACTCCTGGCCCAGGTAACCCACTGCTCTGTCCCACACACACTAATTCTGTCGGGAAACCACCGGGAGCGCCTCCAGCTCCACGCCATCTCTTCTCCCCATGCTCCAGTGGTGTTGGGTCGGCACTGGCTGACACTCCACAACCCCCACATAGACTGGTCCTCTGGTTCCGTCAGCAGCTGGAGTGTGTTTGGTCACTCCCCTTGCCTCCTGTCTGCCCTAGCCCCCAGTGAGTCTGCTGCTGCTCCCGCTCCTGAGCCTCCCGACCTCTCCTCTGCTCCCCTCGCCTATCACGATCTCGGGGAGGTGTTTAGTAAGCAGCAGGCCCTCTCCCTACCTCCTCACCGCCCTTACGACTGCGCCATCGACCTGCTTCCGGGAGCTCCCCTGCCTGCCAGTAGGCTTTATAACCTCTCCCGTCCAGAGAGGGAGGCCATGGAAAGCTATATCTGCGACGCCCTTGCAGCGGTGTTGATCAGGCCCTCTTCGTCTCCCGTCAGTGCAGGGTTTTTCTTCGTGGAAAAAAAAGATCACGCCCTGCGCCCCTGCATCGACTTCCAGGGACTGAATAATATCACCATGAAGAACAAATATCCCCTGCCACTCATAGACCCTGCCTTCGAGCCTCTTCAACACGCCACTGTATTTTCCAAGCTGGACCTCCATAACGCCTACTAACTCATCCGGATCCGTGAGGGGGACGAGTGGAAGACCGCCTTCAACACCGCCCTTGGCCACTTCCAGTATCTCGTCATGCCCTTCAGCCTCACCAACACCCCAGTAGTCTTCCAGGCGCTCGTCAATGACGTTCTCCGCGACATGCTGAACCGCTTTGCCTTTGTGTACCTGATGACATACTGTACTTTGATCAGTTTCATGGCCTTCCTGTCTTGTATTGGGGTTTTGCAGCTCTGGTCCGCCACTTGAAACTCTAGCTTATACAGTTTTTGGTTTCTTGGGTTTCTCACTTTGAACTTACTTTGGACACGGCTTGGTCTTGTTATACATACCATTTTCTTTGTGTGCTCCATCTGTGTGTCAGGCAGGACTCAAGATTTACTGGAATAATGTTACAAGTGGCTCCACAGTATATCTGAAATTTCACGAGCTCTTTGCCAATCAGCATCCCTGCAAAAAATCTGTCCTCTTTGACCTGGTGTACAGTCTGTGTATGTTTCCCTCCCTGCTGTTGTGATACTGTTAATGTCCTCAGTGAAAGGTGCAGCTGCTCAAAGGAAACCTTCAAACATTGAAGAACTGGAGCAGGTGAGCAGAAGAGTGGGGGAAACTGCTAACAGAAAGGAACAGGAAGCTTATTGATGGTTACAGAAATGTTCGGAAGCAGTCATCATTGGCAAAGGCTTGTGAAACTAAGCATTAGAAAAGTGTACCAATAATCATGACAATCATCACTTTTCAATTTCCAATCATTTCAGAAAATATTATAAGATGTTACTATCCCTTGTGCGTTATTCCAGAGTGAACTTGTAGAAGCCCAATTCAGATATTATAAGAATGATCCAAAAACCACCAAATGAACACCATATCAGGCCACACCATCATAGATCTACAGTGTCATTCATCAGGTGTCACCACCTTTTTAACCTGTGTGACTGTGTGCATGGAAGGGAGTCAGTGTGAGAGGCTGACTGCGTGAGCGAGTTCGGCAGGCCATCGGAAGGATCGGGTGCCGGACTGTGGAGTGGCGTGGAGAGCAGCGTGACCAGCAGTGGTGATGACGGAGTGGGAGAGCGCACGTCTCCTCAGCGGCGTGGACCGACGGAGGCTCCGGGGGTGCAGTCGGGAGCCACCTGTAAGAGTCGGTGACAGTCGGGGTTGGGGCGGGATGCCCCTGGAAGCCCGGCAGGCTGGCCGGCTTTGGGGTTCC
>OOFE01021714.1:42711-53271 GCA_900323365.1 Monocentris japonica | reverse complement strand
CATTAAATTCCCACGTTGGTAATGTGTTAGTGGAAATGGTGTCATATCCTCACATGAACACTGAAACCTTTGGAATATCTGTTGCTATTAGGAATAACCTTGTGTTTGCATACTCCTCCATCCCTTGCATGTCTCTGGTCAGCTTCCTCTCAGTCTCTTTATGCTCTTTTCTTTAATTTCTCTCCTGGTTCTCCTTTTGCAGTAGAAACATTTAGAATATGATTCATTTCATATCACGTTTTGATGACTGTGATATGATATTATGTATGGTGTGTACATGTGTATTAAAATACATAGAACTGTATACCTTTCAGTCCAGGGACAAGGATCTGAATGGAGCAGGGCTCTTCTGACAAGTGCTGTCCATAGGACGTCGGTAGCACATTGAAACCCAGCACAGAGATTAGTATAATGGACAGTAGCAGCTTCTCTCCTCTCATCCTTCTACATGGGTGGTTGGTGGCCTACACTGGAGGAAGAGAGACAGAGATTGAGATATTAGAAATATGCTGGCTCATTTTAAAAGACAAGATGGATGGATCAATACATCCAAGAAAACATTTCAGAACTCAAATAGTGTTGTTTCTGTGAGCAGCCAAACACTAGTAATACCACGTGTTTATCCCCTAATCTGTCAATGTAAACCAGTTATCTATTACCACCCAGTACCATCAGGGCAGACTAGTTAACAAATTCCTGAAAGAGCATGTGTTACTATCATAACATGAGTGAGATTCCCATTTTAAAAGCCAATAAATGCAGCATTTTACACAAATGTCGACCCTAAGAAGAGTTGACATACATAATTTCCATATCCTGATACAATTTAAGCATTAAGATGAACAACTCCCTCCAAAGGTTTGAAACCATAGACACCAGTTTACAATGAAACAAATCATTGTTTCAAGCCAAGCCATGCACTGTGCGTAGTTTACAAACAAATGTTCATACAGGGCATGGAAGCCATATCAAATATAAAAATCCTCTAAACCCAAGGACTATATGCTCAGCGTTGGTGTGATAGACGTGTCATGGCCACTGAAAACATAATATTACCATGGGTTTTACAGTATATTACATTTCAAAATCTGGATGGCTTACCTTAAAGGGAATTTTCCAGTCAGAAGCAGAAAGTATTGTCAGCTTGCAAGGATTCACAGGACTTGTGAACACTGGTGGTCCTTCAGAAACATTTCATTTTCCTCCACAGGCACCCCAGAATGTGTGTGATAGGACATTCATAAACAGTTCACAGATAAAGCCCAAAGCAGCTGGGGCCCCAGAGATAATTGGATGGGAACTTAGTTGAGTGATTGACAGCAGTAGAGCCTGATAAATGCACTGACTCAACCTGCAGATGCTTCATGCAGAGAATCCATCGTACTATCATGATTAGGTCTTACGCTAACTTCCAATTCTTCATTGTGAGAGATAATTCTTAAGATGCCGTCTGGTGTGTTTGGTTCTCAGGAATGATAAAGCAGACACGGCTGAGTGAAAACCTGGAGTAGACTTGTAGATCTCAGCACAGTAATTGTTGGGAATAAGACTTTATCTTTGTTCCCATACATGATTTGTCTTTCTGTTCTCTGTCCATCTTTTGAGGCTTGGCTCTAAATCTTCTGTAATTCAGGGGCCATTAGTTATTCCAAGTCAAACAATTAGGTTTCTACGTTGTTACATGGACACTGTAGTTTACTAGTGTAACATGGCTGTCACTGCCCACTGGTTCCTTGTGATGACCTGCTAACAGGGTCTTAATGGTTCTCAATCAGAGTCCAGTTTTTCAAAACTTTTGTGTGCTTCTGTAATTGGATTGGATTATATCTGAAAATAGTGTTAAATAGTGTTAAAACAGATAAATAAGATTCTGATCATTCAGATTGGGATGGTTCTCAGTCAGAGTCCTCCTTCTCTTTTTTCCACTTTGCTGCTTCTTGTCCTCTTGTAGATGAGTTAATTGATTAGGGACTAGGCAGATTCAGCCAAGTGGTCTGCTCCTCTCTCATGTGGCCACATGATGGAGCCAGTGTGGATGGAGCCCATGTAGAAGGATGAGAGGAGAGAAGCTGCTACTGTCCATTATACTAATCTCTGTGCTGGGTTTCAATGTGCTACCGACGTCCTATGGACAGCACTTGTCAGAAGAGCCCTGTTCCGTTCAGATCCTTGTCCCTGGACTGAAAGGTATACAGGTCTACATACTTTAATGCACATGTACACACCATATCATATCAAAGTCATCAAAAAGTGATCAAACTGGCAACATGTCAACATGTCAGATGTAGGAGGCGTTTTTCATATTCTAAAATTATTTTTCTCTCTGTCTTCTTCTGCAAAAGGGGAACCAGGAGAGAAAGGAGAGAAAGGAGCACCAGGGAGACCAGGAAGAGTTGGCCCTCCTGGAGAGATTGGTATTGTTTTTGTACTGTCCAGATTTCATGTCAAATTTAAGCTCAATGTCTTTGTCCCACTGGAATGTACTTTATGTAGGAAAAAAACACTCGCTGAATGCCCATAGTCTTGCACCTTAAGTTTTCTCGGCTAAAATAAGGGGAAACAGGTTACAGATCACATTGCTTGTGCTTTTCGGATGCTGTTATATCACTACCAGGCAGTCCAGAAATGGCCAAGTGTTTACAATTGGGTGAGAGGTCAGACAAGAAACGATACGCAGAATCCACTGCTGGTGACAAGTGTTTACTGAAGACCTTAATGAGGAGTGGAGGCTGTTCTCATACTTTTTACAACAGTAGATTTCACAGACTCAGCATTTTAGTTTATGCTTTGGTCATTTTGTGATTCATTGAAATGAATCACAAAATAGTGGTGATTCAGAGAATTTCAGTAATTTCAAGTAATTTCATGCTTGGTGTAATAAGAGAAACTTTGCTTAGTTCAAGTGATGTTATACAGCTTATTTGTTTCTGTAGAGTACACAATCACTAAATTTTCTCGTCACACACCCCCTTTTCAAAAGGCCAACCTGGACTTAAAGGACATAAAGGCATTATGGGACATTATGGCAAAATGGGCCCAGGTGGAATGAAAGGTAATTAGAAACTGCAGAACTGTATTATACACAAACATGTTTAGGAATGTTTGCTTCATAACTGATTATTAATTACATAATTTCTGTCTCAGGTGAAAAGGGAGATATGGGTGATCCAGGTCCGAGGGGCCCTAGCGGAGAGCCAGGTAAAAATACACTTCAAGAATTCAGTGTGTCTACTGCAGGATTAAACAGACAGAGTTGGTGGATTTAATGGAGATAGCCCTGCAGCAATCTACCACATTCTTTCCTTATCAGGTGTTCCATGTGAGTGCACACCACTGAGAAAGATGATTGGAGAAATGGACATTCTTGTGGCCCAGATGTCCTCTGAGCTGAAGTTCATTAAAAATGGTATGACTTTATGATTTCTTTCAGATTATCTCAAATGTACTTGTCCTCAAAATCAACGTATGTTCTGAAATTATCGTTTTGACTTTTGACTAATGTTATTCTGTCAGACTTGTCTTTCTTATCCATGCTTTTGCTTCACTTGTTATCCTCAAATCACTGCAAATGCTGGGCATGTCACTGTGAAAATTACAGAAATACAGGTGCTCATTTTTCAGCAATGCCCTCCCCCGCAGCTGTTGCTGGCATAAAAGAGACAGACAGTAAGGTCTATCTGTTGGTGAAGGAGGAGAAGCGCTACTCTGATGCCGAGGTCTACTGCCAGACAAGGGGAGGGCACCTGGCCATGCCCAAGGATGAGGGAGCCAACGCAGCCATTGCAGGGTATATTGGCGAGGCAGGCCTGAGTAGAGTGTACATCGGCATTCATGACCTGGACCGCGAGGGCCTGTTCACCTATGTGGACCGCTCCCCCATGACGACCTTCAGCAAGTGGAGGAAAGGGGAGCCCAACAATGCCTATGATGATGAGGACTGTGCTGAGATGGTGACCTCTGGGGAGTGGACTGATGTGGCTTGCCACCCTACCATGTACTTTGTATGTGAATTTGACAAGGACAGTGTTTGAGTTTGGTCGTAGTTGAAGGGACTGCTGAAAGAGTGGATAGAGGTCCTAAAGGAAAGGGAGCTGTGCAAAAAGAAAGCTGAAGCAACAAAAAACACATTTTTGGACCAAAGAAAGGTGCTGCACAGCATTTGTGCCATCTTCTATCTGTAAAGAGGATGACAAAACTAGAGTTGGGCAAAATAGTATATTTTCCACTGTTGTTATGACTTAAATGGAACATATTCTGCTTTTACTTACTATACCAGTGTTAATTGAAAATTCTAAGATGAAGCTATTTATTTTCTCAACTCATACGGCATTCTTCATTATTTTTTTTTTACCCATGATTAAAGAATACACTTAATCTCATATACTTTGTGATTTATTAGTGTTTCAAACAACATGCCACACAATGCAATGGCCTTTCTTATAATTTAGCCTATCAATAAAGAACTATTTTACAACAGTCCTGTGAGCTAGATAAATAAGCCAATATGAAGGTTTGAGGGCTGTGCATAAAATATGAAATGAAAGAAAATTTGTTTATCAGAGAAATATAATTCCTATTTTCATAGGTTATTTGGTATTGACACAATGCATGCAGGGAAGCACAGGGAGCATTTGGTGTGTCTCATTTGACTGTATGATACACAATAACATTCACTGCGGACTATTAACAGTACAGAACATTAGTTGCTGCGCCTGGAATGACTTAACAGTGTAAGAGAGCCGCCACCCAGTGGATAAATACCTTATTGCATTGTAATCTAATATAAATGTCATGCAGGTATTTAAAAAATAAACCCTGAATGTTTGAAAAAAGGTTATTTTTTTAATCAGATGAGTTTATATAGTTTCAACTCACATTGGTATTACTTTGGTTATTATATGTTAGTTGATTAAGCGTGTAACACGGAGCCCACACTACCCTCTGCCTCTACGCTGGACCAGACAGTGGAGTCGTTTGTTTGGAGTCATTTGTCTGGCATGTCGCCAGAACTTCTTAGTTACACAATAGGAACATCACTGAGAAAGACAATACAACTCCAGAGCAGCACAAGGAAATATAAAGTCATTTTGAAAGTTGAAAGATGATTAATTAAAAAGAATTGATTGTCCAACCACAAGAGATTTAAAAATCATAACAAAATTCATTATTGTTAATAGTATGATAGTGTAATGGTTGCTAAAGGACAGAAACAAGACATTACATTAGCTTAAGTTAGCATGGCATCTTTCCCCAGAACATCCTCTGTGGTTCAGTTGTGTGATTAATAGAGGCTGTCTTTACAGCCCTGGCTGATATTGTTTTTGGGGATGGGTGTCCCAGCTCAAATGATATTGCCTCCCCCGAAGAAAACAGAAGAATTTGAATATGCATGACGCAGTTCTCCTAATAAAGCACAGCATGAGCCCTTAGAAATGAATAATTAATGCATGGATGAATTATGCATTTCATTGACCAGGAGTTGTCTGGCAAAAACCAATTAAGGGCCATTGTTGGTGCAATCTCTGGTTACCTCTGCTCTGCGGTAAACAATTTGGACAGCTCTGTCTCACAGTGGACTGCCAGACATTCTGTGGTGAACAACAATGGATTGCTATTTCCACTACCAGCAATATCCACCATAGGCAAATCTAATTTTAATTGATCTTCAGCTACAATATAATGTGTTTGTGTTGGAGGTGGGGTGCACATACACAGGACACACACCAGCCACAGATCAAAATGCCAATCAAGGACTGCTGAAGCCTTCATAATGTGTAGAATCATCTAGGGGCTACAAAGAGGACGACTTTAAAAAAAAGTTCTTGCGCCTTTCCCCACACTTACTGCAGAAAATACATTTCACATATCATTCAGAACATGATTAGAAATATGCTTCAAGATATACAAAAATGGCCCAAATCTATATGTATATGTGAATGAGATTATTTCTTTTTTTAGTTGGAAATATTCTCGATTTCCTTGCTGTTCAGAGCATATTGAAAAACAACAAATATGTTGGCTACGTGTAGCAGGCCTAATACTTTTTTCGATGTTTTGAAACATACTACAAACATTACATATTCTTAAGAAATGTGAAAGGTTTTTTTTTCGGATGGGTTGGTTTCCTTGGAAACACGTCAGACAACGTTTACAAGAGTCAGAATTTTGAATCACAACAAGAGGACCGTTAACACCGACGACGGATAGGTTTCATGATGTTAACGTGTGGACGTACTGGTTTCCATATCGGATGTCCCACTTACGTCTTTAGGAGCTCAGCTATACCAGGCTAAACTCGCCATCTGGTGTATTGACTTTTGACACCCACTTAACCTGAGAGCCTAGCGCCGTTGTGTTCACTTTGCATCCCTGTTGATAATGTCGGGCACACCAGGGAGAGCCGTTAAAGCACAGCCTCCGACAAAAACAGTTATTGTATACAGGAACGGGGACGCTTTCTTCTCCGGAAGAAAGATAACGGTCAATCATCGACAGGTGTCAACTTTTGACAGTTTTTTGACCTCTTTGACCCGTAGGATCGAGGCTCCCTGTGGCGCTGTAAGGAATTTGTACACTCCCAGACAGGGGCACAAAGTTCTCGACTTGGACGACTTGCAGCACGGGAATACATATGTTGCAGCTGGAGGAGAGCGGTTCAAAAAGCTTGAGTAGGTGGCGTTACCCTATATGCATGCCTGGATTACCAACAGAACAGAGCATGCAAGGCACATTCCCCTGGGCCCGGACAAGCAAGGCCCCCGAAAAACCCTTCTGTCTCGGCTAGCACTATCTTGGCTATCTTGAATAAGTGCACACAGAGCAAGAATGACAATGTACAAGGTGCAATGGTGACCTCTGCCTCTGGGCTGTGCTTGTGTGTGGAGGAGTAATGCCTCCCCTGAAAATACCTTAAATGCTTGTAAACTGTCTTAACGTTGTCTTAACCGAAGGCCTTAAAATGTTTTCACAAATGTTGCAGTTTTTTGTTGAGCTGTCTTTCTGCAGACCATATTCTTACAGCCTACGTATGTTTACAGTTGCTTTGATTTTCACATTTATTTCAATTATACAAACTTTTAACTGCCGTCCAAAAAGTCTTAGAAAAGTACTAAGTCTAACTTAAAATTTGCAGATTACTTGATTTCCCAGGCTGTTGATTTCCCAGAGACTGAACAGGGAACCTGTTGCACCTATTAAACCTGAATTTTATCATATATGTCTAATCAACTGTCTAATCTTTTCAGCTATTGTGAAATAAATACCAAGAAACCACAGAAAAAGAAAAACGAACAGGTAGGACACCGAAATGATTAAATTATGCTTATCATATGTTTCGTGGTACCTATGCCACTTGGAGGTTCACTCAGTAAATTTTAGATTTAGTAGTTGCGTGTGGTTGAAGCCAAAATATTGGCAGTGCCAGCACAGTGCTTAAACTTTAAAGAGCCTTTATAATAGACTGAATGACAATATCCCGAACCAAACAGACTGAAATTAAACTCTATACTTATATTATCACAAATAGCATAGGACAGTCTGATGCTGTTAGTGTTTCATGATCATACATGGGCCACTTTATAAAGACCCTATTCCTTATTTAACGCTACATTAACTTTCTCAACCTTTGTTTGGAAAATTTCAGATCCGACCCGTCGTTCACAGCAGAATAGTAGTTCCTGCTCGCTGGAAGAGAATTATTAATGAGTCCTGCACTATCAAGTGAGCATTCATTTTCAGCTGGGTACAAAAGTCAACCTGAATGTGAAAAGGAACATGTTCCACGCTGTGTTATGTGCAGGAATAGAGTACTTTCCCTGATTGTGTTTTTCAGTGCCTTAATGATTATGTCAATCCGAATGAGCTTTGTGTGTTGTTGTATTTCTTAGTGTTTTTACCAATGGAGCTGTCTTGGTCCCTCCAGCTCGATTACTGATCCCAAAGTACACTCTCACAAGCTGGGAAAATGTCTTAACCATGGTGACAGAGAAAGTGCATCTTCGCACTGGTGCTGTGTACAGGTACAACATTAAAGTTTCTAGTTAGCTGTTTACAGATGAGTGGCAGGCATTGCCATTATTTCTTGACCTGCTTTTTTGTTAGGCCACTTACTAAGTGGCCTTTGAAACACTGACCCTCTATGACTGGACATGAATCTTTTTCAGCATTGTTCAAACAACTACAAAATATTGCTTCTATTTGTATTATTTCCTACTTGAATTCCCAGGCTTTACACATTAGATGGACATCCTCTACATGGTCCAACTGAGCTGGAGAACAACCAGTACTATGTGGCTGTCGGTGCAGATAAGTTTAGAGCCCTGCCATACAATCAGTGGGTCCCCAGCAGGGGAATAATCAGGGAAATCGACATGGTTCAGGGGTATGAGATTACTTTCCTTTTCAAACTAATATTCATATATTAGATTGAAAACTAACTAAAATATTTGTCATTCTGATTTAGATTTTATTTCCTACAGAATCAGTCAAGACAGCCTGCCTTCTACTAGAAAGACAAGAGATGTGAAGGATGTGGTGAGTACTATTGCTTCAGAGCTCTGTTCAGTTTCACCATCTGGTTATTAATTTTCTTGTAATATGCTAAATTGTTGCCTTTTTTCCTAAATTCCCACTAGTTTACAGTAGGAGTGCATCGGTCTACCACCTCAGTGGTATCCAGTTGAAAAGCGTATCTTTGCACACACAGCATTTCAATTAACATTTCCCACGTGTGAGACTTGTTGTGGGGGTGCAATTCGTTATGAAACAGTGCGATCATCAATCACTGTCTGCAGGAGGCATTGAGTTACCATTGCTTTCCACTTTGATGGGTAATCCCCACAGGGACAGGCTGGCCCACTTGATCAAGTGCAGTGAGCCTCATAGACTGAACATATGCACCAGGGGGACTTCACTGACTGAAAAAAAAATCTCTCATTCAAACCAGAACCGGGACAATTTGTATTGTGATTAAGTAGACAGTGAAATGCTTTGAATCCATATGAGGATTGCACTGCTGTGGGCCTGAGATGAACACCAAATGCACACAGTGAAGACAAGAACATGCCCACTCAGCAGGTTGAGGTAGAGATAAGGCCCCCTGTGTGAGATGTGTCTGACATCTGATTTTTCTAACCATGAAAGATGACAACGCTGTGCCAGATGCCAATTTTTTTCAGATGGAGAAAAATGCCCCTTGCCTAACCCTTAGGTGTTTCTGTAGGTTACCATTATATGCAGAAATAAGACAAAAATACCTAAGAATCAGTTCACATATTTTGTCATGACCTATCCAAGCCTAAAACAATGAATGAAAATAGCATGTTTGTCACAGTAAGCTTAATTGAACTACTTTTAGTCTACACATTAGCATCAAAAATGGCTTTAACATACAATATTTCATTGAATCACAACCGTTGCCATTTCACACAGTACCATGAGGGGGAGACAGAGACAGACCTATATCTCCATTTTGCATCAACCAGCTCATTCAAATTAGTCATTCACTGGACATGATGCTGCTGCACTCTACTCCCCTTCCCTCTTTGCCTGATCCCTCATGAATTTGTAAACATGATTTGACCAGTTAATAAGGACCTTTCAGGGGGAAAAGATACATGTGAGGAAAATTGCTCACTCTGGCTTGATCTGTCAGCTGTTTAGCTTACTGATTACACATACATTTATAGGGTCATGTCTGTCATTAATTTCAGTTTGACCTCACAAAACAACAGCAGTCTGGTTTGAAATGCTTGTAAAAAGATCCAGTAACATGCCCGCTGAGGCTGTGTAAAATGTCACCTTGCTCTGCAACCTCGCTGTATGGGAACGGTGTCTGTCCTGTCTGCACCGGCAGCAGAGCGTTTCTGTGCCGCTGAATGGGACATCTGGTCTGGAGCAAGCACTGAAGTCTGAACTGACGGCTCTGCAGAGTGTGATATTGAAGCTCTCCAGCACACTATGTTCCCACTGGAAGCAAGTGTAGATGCTGAGTTAGGTATTCACAGTGATGAGGTAGAAACTTTTAAGGTAGACATGGCATAAAGAGAAGATTAATAGTGGGGAGAGGGAGGCAGAGGGACAGAGAGAAAGAGAGAGAATAATGGTGTGTATCAAAGCAAAGTACTTCATATTATTCATATTGAACAGTGTAGCAGTGCCACACTTTGTACTTCACATGAAGCATTTCCGTTAAAACAGCCCAGAGAAGCTGACTAAAGCTTTAATAATAGGTGTTAGCTGCACTTCCTGACATCAGTGATAACTTGCCGCTGCTCACCAATCATCTGCTGTTCCTGGATGATCTCATTAGGAAGGGGAAGTGGCAATACCCCGTGGAAAGCTATCCCCCCTTGCTGCTGCCAGCATGTCTGCTCACTGAGGACCAGGCCCAGGGAGTGGCTCCTTCTGATACCACAGCCAGTGTGGTTGGAATCTGGCTAGTTCTGTTGGATGGGTCCCTCATTTTCCCCTGGCTGTTGTATCACAGTGTCCTCTTGTTGACTCCTGTTCTGCCACTTGAGAGGGCCAGAGATTACTTGCTGCCCGGGCCTTCTGAGCCCA
>OOFE01021714.1:26231-42691 GCA_900323365.1 Monocentris japonica | reverse complement strand
CTCTCTTTTTTTCTTTCTTTTTCTCTCTCTCTGTTTCTCTCTCTCTCTCTCTCTCTCTCTCTCTCTCCGTCTCTCTCTCTCTCTCTCTCTCCCCCTCTGTCTCTCTCTCTCTCTCTCTCTCTCTCTCTCTCTCTCTCTCTCTCTCTTTCTCCCTCCCTCTCCCTCTCTCTGGGGCCTCCTGATAGACACAGTTGTCTGCCCCCACAGGACATGATACTGTAGATATGTAATGCAGATGACCTCAGCTTTTCCACTGCCATGTTTCCAGTTATGCTGCTACTTTTACTGTACTCTCCCAGCGATGCAGCACTCCCTGTCCTCTCCTTCTCTCCTCCTCTACCCTCTTCACCACTCTCCCCGAGTGAGGCAGTCTTGATTTAACTTTGTTGATTTAAATAAAAACTATTTACATTTTGCCACAAGGCTATGAATATGAAAATACACTGTTCACGTTTTGATTTCCTAGATGGATTTTGAATCAGATTTTTAACTTTACGTCAAAGATGTTTTACATCACTTACAGATGAATTGAGGTTAAGAAATTGAATTAACAGCACGCCATTTGTATAGTGCCACTGTACTTTTGTCTTTGATCTTGTGGTTGTGGACACTACTGCAGTAGTGTGTGAACTCTGTTTCAACTCTTCCTCACTGAATATACCAGGCAAACTTCACTCTTCTTTTGTTGTTTTATTTTTCTCCCTCGGCCCACCAACGGCTGTATAAATTCAAAAGAATATCAACAGACTTTGTCTCTGCATTAAAGAAAGCAAACAAGTGAAGAAACAACACTGCTATTCCCTAGACTCCATGTTAGTGAGCTTGAAAACACCATTGCCAGAAGTGTATTCTGGTGGAAGCCTGAGATCACTACACTATCCCCCGAGCCAGCCCAGGGATCCAGCCAGGCAGCTGCAGTAAAGAGCTCTGTAGCTGAAATGAAACATTGAGTCTGCGCTGTCTCTCTCTCTCCCACTCTTTTTCTCTCTCTCTCCCTCTATCTCTCTCTCTGAGGGAGACATACCTCACCTTGCTACCTACAGAGGGGATGAGCAGTCTGTGAGGAGAAAATTGCCTTTTGTGGAAGCATTAATTCAGATGTGTACCCTGCTGTCTGAACATCACTCTGAATTCATCTCCCCACTGCTCTCCCTCTCTTTCTCTCTCTTCCTCTCTTGCTCTCTCTCGTTCCTTCACTCTCCCGCCATGCAACTAAGTCCCAAGCCTCTTTTTTTTCCCTCTCCATCAATAACCGTCTGCTGTCTACTGCTGAAAAATAAGTTATTCCCTGCAACTCCCTCCCTTTCCCTTTAAGCTTGTTTGGATTTTCATTGTTTGATCTGGCTTGATAAATAAGACAAATGCAGTTAGAAATTCATGGCTGCCCCATTTCATCAATAAATGATTAGTTTGCCACGCTCTCTAGTGATTGATAGGTTGTGCACGGGATGTATTGGAACCAGATGAATTCAATACACTGGGAGTCACGGGGGAGCCACAAAGTGTATCAGCTCATGAAAAATTGAGGTCAATGGAAAATGTAAAAAAGGGTTGAAAAGAGTGGAGGAACAAGTTTTGTTCAACAGCTCATGTACAGTATGTAACCCCAGTGTGTTTTGTCTGTTTTTTCTCTTTACAAAACAACACCAGAGGTTGATGATGAATCACTGAGAAATCTGAGGAAATATGCCTTCATTTGTGCCCCCCCTTTTTCTTCTTTTCTCTTTTGTCTCTCCATGTAGTTTGCTCACACAGGCTTTAGAGAGGACCTTGAGCACACAGCCAGGGGCCAGATGAAGAAACACTCAGCCAAGCCGGAGAGAGCCAAACAACAGAGGCAGGTGTCCAGAATCCCACTTCTCCTCTCAATAGGGGGTAAGCAGAGCAATTCTATAGAAACCTCTCTCTCTCTCTCTCTCTCTCTCTCTGTCTCCCTCACAGTGTTTAATGTGTGTGTTTTTTTCACCACCCCCTCTTTTTCTCACTCTCCATTATATGAATTGGACCTGTTGTCTTTGAAGACACTGCTGACTCTGTGATTGTGTGTGCGTGTGTGTATTTGTGTGTGTCTGTGTGCGTGCGTGCATGAAACGTTCATGATATGTGTGGAGGGACATTTGTGCTTGTGTGCGCACATGTGAGCGTGTGCACCAGTGTACATTCTTGGGTGTAATGCATGTGAAATTGTCAGAAAAGCTACAGTTGACACATGGAAGAGCTTTCTTTGGATTCGTAACCTGTTCTCTAAAGTTAACCCACATCAGGAGAACACAGCTCCCTGCTCTTTGCAAGAACGCAACTCTTTTCTCTGTGAATATTAAACAGAACAAGACTTCAAACACCGTCAAGGGGTCTTAAATCATAGATGAATTCAATCAGGCCATTTTGTTGACTATGTATCCAGAAAGCCTTGTTAACTATGTGGGGGAAAACAAAATACTCCAATTTTCTCCTGATCGGGGAATCAAAATGGTAATATGTTATTCATCACAATAACACAGAGGAAAGATCATAAAACTGACAAAATACTGTTTTAGATTGATGGGTTTCAGCATTGCAGCAATTACACAGTTTGAAAATGATACATAACATCAATACACAGCAATTGCGCCTTTGCCTCCGCCACCCAGCTATTCAATAGTTGTTTTTCATGGGTCTCTGTTTTACCTTCTGTGCACAATAATACAATGACCCAACATGAAAGCCACATCCTGGGCCAGAAATAGCATGTAAATAGCATGAAACATCATAGCATGGATAATTGCCACAGTTTGAAACCTGCCATCATTTCATACATTACAAATGAGCCAAGAGTTCTTGTGATGGAGTTGAATTTCCTTCTCATGTCGGGTTAACATTAGGATGGTACAGTAGCTGGCTGTCTGCAGCTACTGCTAGGCGAGAGTGCTCTTCCTCATGTCCCTGACCACTTTTTGGACACTTGATCATACCCCATGGCAGGCCCTCCCCATAAATTCATTACTAATGGCCTAAGAGTTAAAGAGATAAAATCCATAGGCTTCCTCTTTAACTACATCATGGGACTGCTCAGAGCCTATCACACAGGCAGTGGCTCAGAGTACTGTTGGCAAGCATCATCCAACGTAGGAGCAGAGCTTTTGGCAGCGGATCACTTTCATCATAACGCCTTGTTTTTGAACTTGAGCTGGCCTAGAAAGAGATCCAAGAGGCATCTTTGTCTGCAAAACATAACAGATTATAGTCTTCATGTTATGTGGCTCCATAATTCCCTTTTTGAACCAAATTTGTGAACCAAATGGATTTTTCTAACATTGTTCCTTTGTCTAATCACTGATTAATCTACCGTGCTTGGTTATTTATTATTAAAATCAAATTACTTAACAATATTGAAGTAGACTCAAGTCCAATTGTGTGTTTCATTATTCACATTCCCCTTGTCTCAGATCCAGCAACCACAGACAAATAGGATTTTGTTTACTAGGAAGAGACAGTGTGACGTCGCTGTATAGGCTATTCCCCACATGCATCAAGAGCAACCTGTCACTGTCAGGACCTAACCCTGGTATGTAAGTTCACGCAGGCTGGGCATACTTGTGGCAGGGGAGCTGTTGCTGGCCGTAACCCTTAGGTCTGTGTGACCACTCTAAATAAATAAATGGCTTGACAGCATCATTGATCTCCTCTGAAGTTGAACAGAAGAGGAAGAGGGAGCGGATAGGAGGGCAGTGAGGGATGGAGGGATAAAGAGAGAGAGCCAGAGAGAGAGTGAAAGAGAGAGAGTAGAAGAACAAGAGGGCAACTGCCAGCAGATGAGGTAATTGTGATTAATTACTTTTCTCAGACGGCAGCGTGTTCAATGCAAAAAACAAAAGGAGGGAGATGGCGGGAGCAGCAGAGGTGCAGGAAGACCGCCAGTTGAAGGTGGATCTGCCAATTGATCAGGTAAAACACAGCCTCATACTAGACCCTGATGAGGTGTTTAGCATATGATCTTGAAATAGCTTGGGCCAAGTTCCCAGACACAGATTGAGAGTTTATCCCAGTCTAAAAACACCATCACTGCCACCATCACCATAGATATACATGGGCCATCTAGGCACTTGCTGGTTACAGTGTAGTAGCAATGCTACCTGCTACAAACTTATCAATTTCTATGTTTTTACATTCTGTTGAGATTGAAGACAGACACATATGTAAACGTTGACAACATTGTGACAGACAAACAAAAATGCAAATAAGAAATTTAGAATTAATGTGAACTCCATAGCTGTGGTGGAAATCTGAGTGAACACCCTGGTAGCAAGTCTTTAATATTTTTCTCCCATTTAGCCTTACCAGTCTGTGTGTGTCTTTCAACTTCAAACATGAGTGAAGATTTACTCCTAGTACAGTAACACTTTGCACACAGAGCAAGGCTCATGAAAGCTCTGCAGAGCAAGTTACGTAAATATACAGTATATTAAAATATAAAATATATATACTTTGTAAAATCAATACAGCAAAAGAGTGTAGGCCAAGTGAGGTCTTGTTTTTCCTCCCTTCAGGTTGAGGCCAAGGTGGTTGAAGAGGAGTATGAGCATGGGTTTTCTTACAAGGCCTCCCTCTGCGGTTCAGATGGCTTGTGGCTGCAGCAGACTTTGTCTGCAGGATCCAGGAGGGATGTGGGTGCATCTATGATCATGAGTATTTCAGTTCATTTTCACTTCATGCAGATACTCAATTCAACATGAACAATGGCCTCATTTAGATTGGGTAGGCCACACGAAAATGTTCTATGCAGCAATGGTGGTAATCAGTACTTCCATGATTGCGAACGCTTAATACAAGACCTGGTTCCAACAACCACACTTTTAGCTGACATGTGACCTGTTTTTCTGTCTCTCCGTGTTTCTCACTGGGTATTTGCTAGTCCAAACTTTCTTCAGGGCGAAGAGAGTCAGGAAAGGACACCAGGGAGCCGGGTCCTACAGATGTACGGTCCATGTCAGCTGCGCCGGAGGTACAACTTCATATAAAATGAGCTTATAGAGCACAGCTTGACTCTATTTACACATATGGATGCACTAAAGGACTACTGCATTAAGCTTGGAAAATGTGTAGTAGAGTGTCTTTGTTATTAGAGTAGAGCTCCATAACCACATGTACTTGTGTTTGATGTCTGTCCTTTACTCTGGTTATTACATGCATTCACAGTGATGAATTGGTGCAGAGCTGTGTATACAGATGTTTCTGCATGGATGTGTGGTTCCTAGAAATTACACTCATTTAAATACTCTTATTTTGCTCAAATAATCCTCGAGGGATAGCAATATGAAGCCCTATAACTGTGATGAACGTACACAATAGTTGGGTGATATAACTATTCCCAGCAATTTCATTCGGCTTTGAAATGAGAAGATATTGAGTCTTATTTAAGCAATCAATAACCTTGAACATTTCATTTTAATGAAAACTATAATTTCAAGCAATGGCAATTACACCATAGGGGAATGTTTTGGTGTGGTGATGATTTTGCTGCCGTATGCACTTTTGCAATAAAGATATTCTTATCGGGATAATTATTGACTTCAGGGGGCCAGTTATGACCCTGGTTAAGGACCTCATCAATAGCTTAATTCATTACTTATCGCTTTTAGTCATACATGAATATTGCTGATTCAGAATGGCTATAGATTGGAGGGAATGACCATTAGCTAATGGACAATAATGATAATCCCCAGTACAGACTCAGCTACTTTGTGGAATAATCATCACCTTGCTAAACAATCTTTGATTTGTCAGCTAAGAGCAACAGACATAAGGAAAAGCTATGATTTTCTCTATCCAGTCTGAAGTTGAAAGAAGTGGGAAATAATGCCAGAAATTATCTTAAGCAGGACTGAGCAGATGGAACTCAACTTAAATACTATATTCTTTTGTGTCAGCATTAAATCTAAGGACATGAATGGTGAATGTAAGCTATGGAAAAATCAAAGTTAGCCCTCCTAGTCATGCAAATCCATTCTGTGTACAGAACATTTGCTATCTCAGTAGTATTTAGCCAGTGCAGGGAATGAGCTTTGCAGCAGCTCAATTTTATGTGCAACAGTGTTTAATTGGATTATACTTATGAAAGCAGTTGTCAGATCAGAAGTGATGCTACCGCAGGTGAAACTTTACGCTAATTTCCTTATGGTTAATTTAAAGTGTAACCATCACTCACCCTCTTTTGAGGCCAAACACACTCGCTCTCTCATTGTTGGCAACCTCATCATTTAGAGGGCTTTGAATGATAATGGGAGATATGTGCACTGCTATGACTCATACTTTCAACTGTGTTTGCATAGATTGCATCACTTTGGCCCTCATGCATGCTTGTGAAATGCCCCTTTGCTCTTTGTATATACTGTATGTATATATAGATATTGATGACTGAATTCAATTACATGATTACATTTTCAGCCAAACCTTTAAATGATTTATTGCATTGAATTTAAATAGAGAATACAGTTGCAGACAGTACACTGGTGAGGTAGTGTGCGTGATATTGACCTGTGTAGTATAGACCAAATAAAGAATAACGAGATTCAGCATGTCTGCCAACTGGAGATGTCCGCTGGGAGTGAAGACAGGCTATCTCACTGGAAGAGAGCGAAGGATAGAAGGCTAGAGCCTGATGCATATTTATCAAAGGTTTTCTCATAATCAGTCGACTGACTTTTGTTGGGTTTTGTGAAGATTGGGTGTTCCTTTGGAGTGCACTCTGTTAAGGTGCTGATTGATTTCACAAGGAGGGCCATGTCTATGTTGTAGTCATATATTTGGAGGAAATGTGGACAAGGGTAGACTTGTACTAGCTGGTGTGATATTGTGTTTACAACTATCATTTGTTTTGATTTATCAATATTGGCTGATTCATCAACCAGTCAGCTAAGCATTTTTTCTTAATTAATATTGTTAGAAATGCCAATACAACTAGGGATGTTTGATCAATTGTCTTCCTCTTCTTAAGAATTTTGTGATAAAAAATCGAATAGTTATTGACCGCCCCATTGATCCATTCCTATTCTTTTCCAATGCAATTCCATTTCATTTGTCTTTCGGTTGTTTTCCAGGCTCCTATTCCCTCAAGCTTAGGTTAGCCATTTCAAAGGCCTTATACTCTCCATGCAAGGTCAACTATAATCAACTCTAGACAATGTCACCGCCTTGCTTTTCTAGCGAGCCAGGCCGAGGAAGACGATTCCTCTGGGCTTTTAAGGACCTAGTGCATTATACCATTCAATTACTGTTCATTAGACAGTGTACAGCCATTAATCAGACTGAGATGTTCTGCTAGTCCTCAGTGGGGACAATGAACTGGGGAAATTTATTCTAGCTTCCTGTCTGAGCCACTGTTTAGTGGTACAGAGAAAGAAGACACTTTGGAATGCACTGAAGCTGTCAGTACAGAAGCAACTGTACCGATACTCTACTCTGTGTGTCTGTTTTCAAGTGAAGTTCTCTGCTTCACGGAGCCCTGTCTTCAAATTTTAAGAAACATAGCCTTTGTCAGAGATTTACTGCATATGTACTATAGTATTATGAATTTGATATATCACTGTGAGGGGAGAAACCTGACAGATTTACTGATTAGGTCTGCATATGCATTGAATATGACTAGGTGATGATATGAGAAACTGATTTATGTTTTCCAGAAGGAGGAGGTGTCTTCTAAGCTCTGCAGAATACGGTCACGGATGTCCCGGTTTTTCAAGGGTAGGTTCATCAAAGCATAAAGCCTGGTAGTAGCTCACTGGCAGCAGCAACAGCGGCCCCCGCGTTCCCCTCCACAGCACCGCTAAACCTAATGCACCCATAAAGAGACCACTAATACACTCTGCATTACCAGTTCCTCCCTCACATCGCATGTCACCGGATCCACAACCACCACTCAACATCTGGGAGAGCTTTCCACCGTGCTTTATGGAGACCATCTGGTTGAGTGGGTTTTTTCCTCCCCAATCTCAGATGACTTATTCTAGTATTAAAGGTACCTGCACATCAAGGTACACCACACTGAGAGCCTGGGATTATTCACCACTCTTTTTCTTTCCCATGTCGTGTGTAATTTAGGCCCACTCTGACAAGGAATGGAAGGGAGAAGCTAGCTTGTGACTGTGAAGTCAATTTTTTTTTTCTTTGAATGAGTTTAATTTGAATGATATAGAGAAGAACACACCTGATAAAAAACGTAAATATGACTTAGGACTGTTGTATACATTTCATTATAGGAAAAAAGAAGAACATAGTGTTCAAATACAAATGGTAGCCATGATGTAAACCTGACTTTTCTCCTTTGTCGGGGGAATGTGACTTGCAGTTGGTTCTAGCAATTTCACACTAATTGTCTACAAAACATAGGCTTTGGGAGAAAGGCCCATTCAGTGGTTTCCAAGCATTCTTTATTGTCCCCAGTGAGAATTCCAAAGGTGACTAAATGGAGAGGGATGTGAGTCCCTGCAGGTGGTCATCACTGTCTGCCCTCCAATCTGAGGTGTACTATGTCACTGTGTGACACCAGGAAAATCACTGCATCCTGTGCTCACAGCAGGCTCCCTACCTCACTCACATGTAATCCATGCTATCATAAAAGCACACGCACACAGAGTAATGTCACAGGCAGCAGTTAACTTCAGCCTCATTTCTCACATGCACGTGTGCACACACATATACACGCACACACATATACATGTATTCTCTCTCAATTATCCTTATATTGACAGTACTGGAGATCTTGAGAAATTTGTTGGACAGAAATATGGCCTTGTACACTGCAGCTCCTTGTACACTGCAGCTGTGCTTTCCATACAGAATAGCCATGGCCACTGCAGGGGGCGTTTGAAATCAATCACAGCATCTTATTACTTGCACACTCCAGACCCACATACTCATTTTTCTGTCCATATTACATTATATGATTGTGGCTGGGTGTGAATGGTTCTGCATCATGCCTCATATTCCCTATTGGCCAGAGCCACAGTGGATCTGCAGATGCCACACATGCAAGGCATAACTGGAGATTCAGGGCTGAAGTGGAGGGAAGTGGGATGTGAAAATGTAGGAAATGCAAGTGATCTCAAACTAACAGAACCAAACCTGCCACCTGCTTTGCGTCAAAATGTAAGTGTCTATGCCGTGCCAGTCTGTATCCTTGAAAGGAATTTTCCACTTGAGGGGACATAGGAAGTCTTTTTCTAAAATGTAAATCTACCTTCAAAGTACTTGCACTCCCTCCTCCGTATATTTGTGGCAAGTTCTGATTTGGTATGGCTCCTTTACCAGGGATGTTCTTCCCTGAATTCCCCTGTATAAAAGCAAGAGACACTATTGGGTTCAGTTTGGCTGAGATTCTCCTTCAAAAGTTATTGGCAACATGAACAATGGCCTCATAATTTATGAGGACTGTTAGGGCCTCTGACAGAAGTTGTAAAGCATCTTGACTGATTGGATAGATATGAGATGTGTGCAGTCATGGCACATTGTCGCCTGTATGCGTATACTACATGCAGAGAGTTGCATGGCTTGCTATGTCACAGATAAATTATTCTACACAGTCAAATTAAGGCGTTGTAAATCACCTTGTGGACCTGAGACTAGTCCTGACTGACGACCTTTACGCCTATTTGACTCTAACTCTTATTTATGTTAATCACATCTGTATTATACTGACGGGAAAATGGTGTCATATTCTAAAAGGTCATTGTTGTGCAGTATAGCCTACGAGAGAAAGAAAAAAATGTTTTTGTTTAGTGGAGGAAGTCTTTGAGATGACAGGCTTGACTCTTTTCTTGTATGTTTATAAGGTAAACAGTCTCCTTTTTATCCTCCTTTTTTCTAGAAAAAAAAAAAAATTCTGGTTCCTTGCCTTGATCTACATGCCACTCATTCAAAAGGTATGTACTATTATTTGATTACATTTCTCATGCATTCAAATTGTAATTCAATTCATATTGTAACTCAAATAATTTAAACAACGCATAGTGTAGTAGAGCTCTGTATAATACTGTACAGTTCATCCACCATATAGGGATGCAGCATGTGCCATGCTCTTGCAACAACTGAGAGATTGTGGTCTGGATATTAAATGGCTGTGAAATCCCTCCACAAAGAGCTTCATGATATTTATGACACTTTGGTAATCACATGTTCCATGGATGTTAGACCACTACAATGCATCTTGTAATACAGAATATATATTTTCCTGTTTCATCCAGCCCCATCTGTTTGATTCAGGAGAGCAAATGGTATCCTTGGGGATGGGGTAGTTGAAGGAGAATGAGAGCCTTTGTTAACAACAGTAAAGTTAGGGGAAAATGTATGCTTCTATTCTCATTCATCATATACATGTCATGAAAGGCCTTCAAAAGGCAGCAGCTCCTAACAGTGATGAATTTTCTTTTTTTTCCATTTACATGGTGAAAAATAATAAGTTCCAAAGACTGTGTTGAAAATCAGCCATTGTGATGTGAGGGAGGCATCTGTGTGTGATCTCCGCTACACTCGAGACGACAGGCTCTGTGAAGTGCACCACTGCCCAGTTACACATTAGCTTTGATTGCCAGTTTGTTCTGTTCACAGCCTGTAGCTTTGAACTGCATCTCAAGATGAAAGCCAACCTTGTCCACAGTGTCCACTGTAGACCATTGCTGTTGCTTATTTGCTTCAGGCGCCTTCAAGGGCTTTAGGACTATTTTTTTTCAATAGTTCTTTACCATGCTGGGATGAGCATTATGTATATAATACATCCCAAAACAGTGCCCCATCTCTACTCCATTTTAATTTAATGCCTCTTCTTTTTTCTGCATCTTGTGTTGACTGACTCTGTGGTCAATGTATGATACCACTAAGGTATGCCTTTGTTGTGTCCGGCAGATGCACTTTGATATCAGTGGCCCCTGTGGTGAGTGCATCACCGCTCAGTGCTTATTTTCTCTCTTCCTTTCTCCCTCTCTCTCTGTCTCGCTGTCTCTCTTCCTCTAAAAGCCAGAGCCATAGAATACAGTGTCAGACTGCTGAGGACCAGACATCCTCGTTCTCTCTGTCTCCAGAAGCCAGCCGCTCATGTATAAGATGAAACAGTGTTATAAACCAAATAAAAATGTCTTGCCTCTTGACAGCCCCACCGTGAATATATGGCCTCTTATTTCAGTGAATATATTGCATAATTATGTATGGTTATGAATATTACATGGAGCCTCACACTGAGCGCATGGTAAGATGCCTAATTGTGGAGTTTAATTATTAAGAAGCAAAGGTCCTGAGCGGGTTTTGCGAGAAGCACTTTTGATAAATTATTTTTTGCAGTTTTCTGATGAATTATTTTGGGGGCTTGTGCCTAATCAGCAGGCATAGTGGACGGCGTAACTGCTCTTGAGAGAGACTTATCTTCCCATGGAGAGGAATTACTATGCTGATTAAATCCACTGAAATCAACTAATAACTTAATGATATTGGAGTGGATCAAAAAATGAGTCATTCCCTCTCATAGTCCTGGCTGTGAAGAACACAGGGGTGCAGTGATGGGTAGAATGAGGACTGTTGCTATTGACCCCAGGGCACAGCTTTAATTTTGTAACATGAGAGAGGGAAACAGAGATATAGTAAGAGAGAGAGAAAGAGTGAGAGGGTGAAGGTGTGTACTAAAGCAAAGCAAAGTACCTCCTATTAAACACTGTGTGCTAGTGCTTCACTTTATACTTCATATGAAGCACTCCAAGAAAAAGGTGCAGAGAGGCTGCCTAAAGGAATAATAAACTAGGTCTCCCTAGAGTACAGCCAAAGCCACTAGTATCAGTGTGCTTGTATAACTACTATTGCTACTGCCGCTTCTTCCTCCTACATGTACTATATCTGAGGCGGCCACACAAAAATATAACTCGTTTTTTACATATTCAGTTCAAGTACACTTACTGTGCAGAAAACTTTGAGTCCGGACCTTGGTTTTGTGTCAAAAGGAATTTGAAAATGAATAAAACAGGCTTCTCTGCATGTTACTTCAAATATAGAACTGGCACACATGATGTATGCTTCCATAAAAGCTAATGGGTGTAATGCAGACAATAAGAATCATTGACCCACTTAATCGCAGTTCCATGTCATGCTGTGACAGTGCGAAAGTTAGTTCACCGCAACTGTAGGATCAAGAGCAGGGTAATGGCCGGGCTCCCTCCATTCCCCTCTTACAAAATGCATGTCAGTCTTGCACTTACGAAATGCAGTCAAGCTGCTTTTCACAAGCCGGCACAACTATGTGAATAATTGATTGATATCGATGTGAAGATCACCTCTGTGTGTCCAGTGGTTGTTTGGTCTAGAACCCCCCTCCCCCCCAGAGGCCGGGGGCCTCGTCCGTCTGTCAATAACATGTCAGTTGTCTCACATGCAGGGCACTCTGGCCAGCTCTACCGCTTCAGTAAGCAGCTGCCCAACTGTTCTCTCCTTGTTGTTAAATCAACTCTTGTGCTCTAGAGGCTAGAAGCTACAGGCAAATAGCTGTGTCGGTCAGGGGTCCTCAGAGTAGTGTGGCCACATGAAATGCACATACTAATACTGTTTTGTTGCTGTGATGGCTGATGCACATATGCACAATACATGTTTTTTCCCCTTCTTTAACCCTTACTTAACCAAGCAAGTTGACTAATAACACATTTTTATTTACAGCAGTTCTGGAGTTGTTCCAAGGGTAAGGAGGGTTACATGCATTCACACACGCACACTTGGGAGTGGCCCAGTACTACTACAGTATTGTACAACTGGCTGTTGTGCAGCTTCATTGTGCAGGTTCAGTACCTTGCTCAAGGGAACATCGTAGCTGTTGAGGGAGAGGAGGGCATACCTCAGTCACGTTCCTAACTCAGATTCTCCTAGCTGGTCTGGGATTCATACAGATCTCTTCTCTAGCTGTAATCTTTAGGCTACCTCATATCCCCATGGCCATTGTATAGAGTGGCTCCCATGCCATGAGACCTGGAAAGGGTCTCCTAGTAGACACGATGGACAGGCTGTGCTATAAAAAGGCCTTTTCGACACTGACATCATCCAGAGCCACCAGGAGGCCACTTTTCCCCTCTCTGTTTTTCCAGCCGGCTAGCTACCCACTGTCTGAAGCTAATGGCTGGAAGCACAGCTAAAAGCTCCCAGTGTGATAAGGTAAAGTGAAGTCAGAGACGGAAGGGAAGAGGGAGAGGGAGAGAGTGTTATATTATTGGGGCCATATATTCTGATTATAGAGTGATGAGGAAATAGTCTAAAATAACAAAAACAAATGGAAAGTGCTAGATGATAGCACTGCACCCAGATTGCTGACTGTAAAGGCTGGAGTCACAGCCAGATGGGGCTGGGAGTTGAGACTTACTGCTGTCCTCTCAGCTGACCTTCAAGATGTTATAAAGTGCATTGTTTTTAGTAAATAGATGAATGAATGAACA
Organism: Monocentris japonica; assembly: GCA_900323365.1. Taxonomy (NCBI): domain Eukaryota; kingdom Metazoa; phylum Chordata; class Actinopteri; order Trachichthyiformes; family Monocentridae; genus Monocentris; species Monocentris japonica. Next base: position 29,261 of record OOFE01021714.1, on the reverse strand, counting down.
AATGAATGAATGATTTATGAATGATTGAGTATTTTTTTCTATGCTAGTCCATGCTCAGTGATCCATTGTATTTGAAATCATATTACACTATGATGTTGTTTAGTGATTTCTGGCACAGAAGTCTAGGTTCACAGTGTGGCCCACTACAATAATTAGTTAGTGCCGCTATCTCTAGTAGTTGGCAAAAATGTCACTGAATAAGTATGTAAGGTAAGGTTGGCTTTAATTATTTAAACATTTTTTACTGCTCTTTTCTCCAACTCTGCCACCTACTATCACTTTGTGTTTACTTCGCGTTTATGTCAGCTTCAATCCTTTACTAGGCCTTAACACTAGAAAGAGGGTAAATGCAATTATGACTACTATTCCCTTGCATGAACACATGGTTTGTACAGAATGTGGATCTAGGAAAAGTTGTAGAGGGACATTTTGAAAGCAGAGATATTTCAATTCTAAAATTCAGAACAGCTGTCTATTGACTTGGCTTGGCCTTTCTAGTGTTAATTGATTAGAGCAGTCTCTAGTTTGCTCAGCCTTCATCAGCTGCAGATGGTGCCACCGGTCCAAATTACTGTTACACATGCCTCCCTCTTCTCTCTTCTCACACCTTCTCTTCACTCTTCCCTCTCTTCCCCCCTTCCCCTCCTACACACACACACACACACACACACACACACACACCCTCCTTCCCTCTCTCTCTCTCCTTCTCTGTGTCTTCCCCTCTCAGTCATTCTCTATCTCTCCTCAGAGTTGCTGTCCTTAGTAAGATGGATGTGTGTGTTCCCAGGGCAGATGGTCCTGTTGTTACTGTGTGTACCCAGCTCACACTTTAACACCCGGCCTGCTTGTCTGGCCTGACGGGCCATTGCCTGGGGAAAGGACTCTACCACACCATGTAGCAAGCAGTTGTGTTGTGCAGCTAACCGCATGGGTGCTCACACCTTTTTAGTAAAGGAGTACACTCTAACATATGCCAAATTCACAGATGGCTTCTCTCTTTAAAGAAACACAATTTTTGACATTTTTTGTTGTACGGAAGCTGTCATGTACATCATGAGTAATGTGCTTTGTGTAACAGTCGGTGTTTACTTTTATTTTTACAAACTACTAAAAAAAGAATAGCTGTTTATGAACGTGTTTATGAAGAGGCTTTTCTCTTCACATTATTTCAGAAATGCTGGGTTGTGTTCTGCAATTATCATGATTTATACCACAACGCTAGTGCCAATAGCAGCTATAAGGCAATATACTCGTGTAAATTATTAGAAATCATTCAGATGCTATTATATTGTATACTTTTTTACTATGATTATTGGCACAATGGGGATGCAATAGTAGTGAGTACCATCAGCAGCACCAAGGTACCCATAATCTCCTCGATGCTATGATAGTTTTTATAGAACAGTTACCAATGCATGTGTACTGGGTGAATTTGATTCCCCAAAGTAATATACCTACATTATACTAGAAAAAAGAAGAAAGATTTCCAGCTAGCTCCCTGGTTACCACTGGTGTTAGCATCACAACCAATGAAACAAGACTAGCTGTACATTATGGGAATTTTCAGCACGGTTGGCCTCTTATGGTTGGGCTTACTGACATGTCTTAACGTCACGTTCCCCTTTCAGTTGTTTGAGGATTTTGATTGGTTTTCACCAAAGACCAGCATTGTTACATGCATGCCCTGCATGCGCTCAATCATTTTCACTCCCACCGAATCGCCTCTCATTGGGCACCATTGTGCATAATGGCAACGTGTGTCTTTTTGATTGATTCATTTCATTTCATTGCCATGATAAACTTTTATAACAGCTATAATTTACCTGCAACATATGTGGAGCTCTTTAGGTGATATGTGCTTGATTTCTACACAATGATCTAAGGGTGATAAATCGCTGGGTGTGCATAAATTACATAAGAGAAGTCACTGGTAATATAGCCCTTTTGCGTGCACATTTGTAATTCAGCCAGTGATGTTTCTGTGTGGGAAATTGCAGTCTTTGTCTACCCTCTAACCGTACTATTTCTTTCATTTCAATCTCAGCACAGAATCTGAACATTGTCCCTTAGCTGCCCCCATCATATGTAATGAATGTGCGGCCCCAAAGTGTGAGCCACTTTTTTCCATGCCTCGGCATAGTCTGTGGTAGGGATATGTATGATGTGCGATGTGTGTGTGTGTGTGTGTGTGTGTGTGTGTGTGTGTGTGTCTGTGTGTGTCTGTGGGTCTGTGTGGACAGGACAGGACATCAAAGTCATGTGTGCTCTGGCTCTATTTCATCCTGGCTAATGAAGAAGCTGCGAGAGTGCTTCTGGGTCACAGTGGGAACATGCACAGCGAGGTCACTTCAAAGGCGGGATAATGACGGATTAAGTCTAAATCATGGCCATGCTTTAGTCTTTGCCTCACATCTAGCCCGTTGCTTTGCATTTTAGTAACAAATCATCGCAATATGATCTGGTAAAATGTGTCTGCCTTAATTTCCCTTGTCCATCTTACTCTGCATAAATCCCCTACATCCAGATTAGTGGATCACGGTGGGCAGAGTGGTGGGCCTTTTATAAACCCTTGATGGTGATGAAATATTCTTTCATTAGTGTCCGTATAGCTCCCCATGTATTCATGTTTTAATGTACTGCTCTCCGCAGTTCCATATTGTCTTTTGTAGTATCAGTGACAGAAATACAGTTTTCCATTTATGCTAGGCCTACAGCATGCAAGCTGTATGTCTTATCCTCGGGTAGTTTTATTCTGCATTCCAAATTAGCCTGCACCCCCAGTGACTTGACCTTAGGTCCTAGATGATTAACAGGTACGGCAGAAATTTCACAATATTCTATCATAAAGCAAGATGAAGTAGTCATAATGCTTCAACCCACTCCAAATGAACTACAAATGGTTTGGATATGGTAGATACTCTACAATTATTGAGCTGTTGGCACTCTTATGTGTAAGAGGTTGGGGCATGAATATACTGTTTCACTGCTATTCATCTTGTTCAATATGTAACCCTTACAGTCTTTCACCTC